>JAJJWX010003889.1:0-112975 GCA_023529315.1 Papaver bracteatum
ACCTCAATGGAGGAAATTAATTTGATAGTAAAATGGAAAAACATTTGTGACGTAAAGAAAAATATAATTATGATAAAACATTGTGCTACAAAAGACCCATTGTACAAGTGACATTTTTAGCGTTGGTGCGATTATTTGCAACACCTGCTTTTGCAATGCATTATTGACGTCATAAAAATTTGAAAAAGTATATTTGTGACGGAAAATCAAATACGTTAATTTTTATTGCAAAAACCATGTTTTGTTATAGTGCAAGTTTTCATTCACAAATCTCTTATCGAGTTATTTGTAGGTTCATACTGTTGTTTTTCTATACTTGTAATCTCTAATTCATTACTCAAAGTTTCCAATAAAACTATGTATATGCTTATTAGTTTAACTCCTAATTCATCATTGTTAACACTCAATTGGAAAATCATGTTCCATTGATGAAATCACCTTTGAAATTTTGCACAATTGCATCATCCCTTGTTCCTTAACAAGGTTTATCGTATATAATCATGTATAATTTTGATGTAGTTTTCAACTCTTTAGACTTTTTTTATCAACATTTTGGGTAAATTATTGTTTGATTATCTGTTGTTATGATCATTTCTTGTCAAAATTACATCATGTTTTGTCATCGCGGTTGTAACTCTCTATTTGAATCTGCTACAATTTTATTTAGTCAACTAAATCTATGTTCCATTCAGTTGTGCATTGTATCTTTTTCTTTTGTACGTCAAATGGGTGCCACAAATCATTTTCGATATTTATATATATAGTGACTGAAAATTAGAATAACTAATTAAAATGTATTGTCTTGGGACATATCTCTCTTTTTCTTAATTGCAAGATTAGGTAAGCGTTAAGAATTCTTTGATATTGGTATATAATACTAATAGTGTCGGGAACATATGTAGAAGGCATGTAACCCATTCTTTGGATGCATATTAATCAAGTGGAAGTTTTGTTTCCATTGAAAGGTTAAGCAACTTGAATGTTTCTTTGCTCGATAGCGCGTGTAGATGCGACTTATATAGTACTTGAAATGATGTATTGTGTTTCATATTGATATATTCTGTGCGTACATAATAATCAAGGCATGCAATTATTTTGGAAGATAACGGTAGTCATTGTTTTTCTCAATATATGGAAGACATTTTTAGCAATGACTCAAAATGATAAGTTATAGAATTGTGTTTGGATTCCCTATTTAGTGGACTACAATTAAATGTATTATAAAGAAAAACATGTCACATGATAGTTTGAGTATTTAACCATCAAAGGACTTGTCACATGTATAGCTAAATACGTATAGTCGGAAATAATCTGTTTGATGTGAATTGTCTCTATTTTCTGTGGATCTTTGCCATCCAAATATTGGGAATGCGGTTAAAACACCAGATTCCATTATGCAACGACTTACCTGCACCATCAAATATCTGATTTAAGAGGAAATAATTTGGCAAAATTAGAATCTGAAAATCGAGTTTATGAACTTTGAGTCGAAAATGGTAGCTTGTAAACAATTGTAAGTTGCGGAGATATCTTGCAAGGGATTCTGGTGATAAGTAGTAAATACGACTTAAACAATGCTTTAAGTTTTCGCTGCTATATTAGGAAAATAAAGATCTTGAAAAAAAAAATTCAAATGAGAAGGTTATATTAAAAAAGAGAAAAGAGAACCAAGGATTAAAACAAGGTCAATACAAAGAGATTACATACACATTAGAGTTTCCCAGTTACTTTAAATTAAACTAGGATCGACAAACTGGAATGTTTGATTATCGCTAGACCATAATCTACCAATTGCTTCACCAAATCAATATTTTCTTGCACGCACTTATGTAGGACCTCAAAAACTTCCATTCCTTTCCTTCCACGAAACCCAACAAATAGCATAGTGTAAAATTTTCCAAACATCTCTACCTTTTCCTCGCGGAACATTGGTGTCCCATGCTTCAAATAATTGGAGTAAAGTGCTTGGAATAGGCCAAGCAATTCTGAAGGAAGCAATAAAGAATTTCCAAACCTAAAAAGAGTAAGAACAATGAATGAAAATATGATTTGCTGATTCCCTAGTGTCATTGCATAAGGGGCACTGATCGATGTCTATGTTAACTCCACGATGGCGTATCATATCCCTAGTTGGAAGAGAATCATGAAAAGTTTACCATAGAATAAATCTTACCTTGTTGGGTATATCAGCTATTTCTCATAACATTTCGAGGTGCTAAAATTCTCCATAATCTCCATTTTATCATCCTCATCCACCAGAATAGGGACGTAATTTAGAGCACGTTTAAGCAAATCCCATTCTAATTGTTCAGTTGAATTAAAAGGCCTTTTAAAGTCATAAACCCATTCTCCATTCATTATTATGTCCGAGATTGTAGCATTCTTCATCCTTGCTGCCTTGAAAACTACCGGAAAAATATCCTTCAAAGTTCCCCTATCAAGCCAACGATCCTTCCAAAACCGAATACCCTTCCCATTCCTCACCGTGAAGGTCGACATGCCTTGAACTGTTGACACCATATTAGTGACATTCTTCCAAAGGCTCCTACCTTAAGAAGTATTATCCACATCAGTAACAAGAAGATTAGAATTATGATAGAATTTTTCATTCACTATTTTCCTCCAGAGGACATTTTTTGTCTTCGAAAATCTCCAAATCCACTTGATTAACAAAGATTGTTTTTTTTTCCTCAGATTTTTCACACCCAGACCCCCGTTCACCTTCGGAACACAAAGTTTCTCCCAAGAGACCCACACCAATTTCCTTCTTCCCTCCACCGCACCCCACAAAAAATTGCTCATAATCTTAGCCATTCCCTTTTCCACACTCATCGGGAGATGAAAAAGTGAAAGATAATAAATTGGTAAACTCGCTAAACAACTCTTGATAAGAATCAACCTACCTGCTTTATTGAGTTGCCTTTTCTTCCATGAATCCAATTTTTGTTCCATTCTGAGAAAAACATGATCCCATACAGAAGTGCTACGCTAGTGAGTTCCAATAGGCATACCAAGGTAAGAGAACGGAAGCTTCTCAGTCTTACATCCTAATTCTCTAGCAAAGTCATCAATCACCTCATCAGCTCCCATACTAATCATGGTACTCTTATCTAAGCTCAGCTTCAAACTCGTAATGGTTTCAAAAACGTCCAAAATGATGAATAAACGTCTAACTTCCTCAACTGTCGCATCTATGCAGATCAAAGTATCATCCGAAAATTGAAGATGAGAAATAATAGAGCCATGTTCCACCACTTGGAAACCAGAGAGCTGTCCACTCTCCACCTCATCATTAATTAATTTTGAAAGAATCTCCACCGCCAAAAGAAAAAGATACGGAGATAAAGGGTCACCTTGCCTTAAGCCCTTAGTTGGCTTGAATTTTTCTGTAGACCCACCATTCACAAAAATAAATAAATGAGTAGTAGTTACACACCATTTAATCGAAGAGATCCATTTATCACCAAAATCATGCTTTTGAAAAATTGTGAACAAAGCATGCCAGTTTACGTTATCAAAAGCTTTTGCCATATCAATCTTACACAAAATCCCAGGTTTCGTAGCCTGCAGCCTACTATCAACGCATTCATTATCAATCAAAACAGCATCAAGAATTTGTTTACCATGAATAAAAGGCCCTAGAAATCATAAATCAACATCGGCATCACCTTCTTCAACCTAACTGCGAGAAGCTTGGATGAAATCTTATACACGATACCAATCAGACTTAAAGGTCTATAGTATTTCGGAGTGCAAGAGTCCTCCTTTTTTGAGATAAGGGTGAGAAAAGAAAATTAAAACGCCAATCAATTGACCCCAACCCGTGGAAGTCTTTGACAAGTTTCACAAAATCTTCCTTTAGCGCACTCCAACATCTCTTAAAAAATTCAGCAGTGAAACCATCTGGTCCCGGAGCTTTGTTACTCCCCATTTTTGTAACTACATCCCAAACCTACTCCTCCGTGAAATCACGCTCAATCCACAATCTTTCCACCTATGTAATCTTTGGAAAGTATAAGTTTACCATATTCGAATTCATCTCATCCCTCTGAGTAAACAGATTAACATAATAACTGCGAAGTTCTTCCTTAATAATTTGTTGATCAAAACAGTCAACTCCACCAACCTAAAGTTTTGCAACTGTATTTCTCTTTTTCCTTGCACTAGCCATACTATGAAAGTATCTAGTATTCGAATCTCCCTACCTTTGAGCAACATAATCCTCTTTGGAAGTATAAAGCAAAGATAATCTTTTTCATTTTTCATTCACTTTGTCATACAAATTTTAATTTCACACGAATCAAGGAGAAAAACTTAAGCGGTCACCATGCAAGTAATATCACGTGCACGCACGTTGTACATTAAAGAGAAAAATAAAGGCTTGCCTATAATTCTTGGGGTTGGATCGATGTATTTAGTCGACGCCGATGCACATAAGGAAGAGACCCGTTTAAGATGGGTTGGAATATTTCTAAAGCACCACCCAATATAACTTGTCATCGCTGAGAGACGTATTTAGTAAAGGTGCAGACAGAAAAGAAGGTAATTTTAGTTTTAGGTGATAAAAACAAAAATGAGATACAGAGGTATAGTTCCGATTTGATGTTGGTGTAGGTACATAAAATAGGCTCTCCACGTGGAAACACAAGAAAGCACGAAATGTGGCCGAGGTATCTCAGTCAAAGATCCTGGTCAGTGACTTGTCAAATCAAATGTCAGAGTTATCTCGCTGTTTATTGAAACCACGAAGTAAGAGGAGGGAGCATCCCCTAACGAAATCACTCACAAGAAGAATATAAACTGAGAAGAATTCATTGGAGTGTTAGGAAAGATACTAATGGCGAAGGAAGTATTGGAAAAATAAGGTTGCTTGGTTGGAAAGGTAACCAGCGAAGTAAATAAATTATCGAGCAAGAAAAGAGACAGTTATCCCGACAGGACCCCATGGTTGTCAGCGAAAGAAAGGGGAAAACTTTATGGAAAATGGGTTGGCGAAGTATAAAACATCTCCACGAGATCAAGGTGTGATCAAGAAGTAAATGTTAGAAATTTTGAATAGAAATTATGTTAGTTATAATTGAAGGGTTGTTTCCAAGAGAACTGACCTTCCATGAATGGATTATTTCCAAGAGGTGTGACTCTCCATGAAAGGACTCTTATAAGAGATGTGACTCTTCGCGAAGAGACACTATGTCCTTTCCTAAGAGACACCAATCAAGTATATAAATCCCACTCATGTTTCATTCTAAACACAAGAAAAGCACACATAAAATGCTGATCTCACTTGCATTCATTGTTGTCATAGTATTGAGAGATAAACACTAAATTTGTTTAGTTGTTTCCTTGAGTTTGGAGTGCTTCTACTCGGGGAAGAAAGATCGTTGTATCCTGGGAGATGTTTCACAAGTAAGACCCATTAGCACTAGAGTGGGGAGAATTTTGTCTTAAGGATAGAGTATCTAATACTCAACTCGATCTATGCATAATTTCTTAGTCTTCCAATCTCTCCGTTTTCCTTTTCTTATTCTTTGGTTTTGGCATCTCGGATCAACGTCATCAGCAACAGTTGCATATAAGGAGAAGGTATCCAACAGTAAAGTGAGCTGTAACCCATTATGATTAAATGGCCTAAAAATATAGATCATTGGGCAGTGTAAGGGCGGTCGAATTTTTTGGGTACGGATAGCATTGTTTAGGATGAGAGATTAGGGTTTCCGTATACTTGAGAGCTTGTATCCTCACTACTTTGACTGGCTGATCAATAAATATTTTCTTATTTATTATTCTCGCCATGTCTTAGATCTGATTTGTTTACTACTTGGGTGTGCTACTGGATTTCCAGTAGTTACATTTTAGCGTCTAGAAATGGGGACTTAGATTGGGGATTCATCCTCATCTAAAAGTAGAAAGGTTGAAATTGTTTTAAAAATCGTAGAAGTTAGAGATTTTAGCGAGTTGTTTTGAAATTAGGGTTTTGTAGATCTAAGACGATTCATTCATAGTTAAGATTAGAAACCTAGGAGAGGGAGTAATCTTTGAGTATTGCACTATGACTGGAGGAAGACTTGGAGATACCAAATTAAAGATTAGTTGATGGACAAAATAACGGATTGAGCGAGGCACTTGATAGCAACAAGAAGAAGCAAACATTTGGAGGCGAAAAAAAGGAGGAAGAATGGAAAGGGGATAAACATCAGCTGCAGAGGAAAGATAGGGTGCGAAACGATGACGGAATGATCCAACCGGGGAAGATGACTTCAGGGAGGGCTTGATCTACACTTCAGACACGGATACCGCTGCAGAGGAAGAAATGACCAATGAAGAACTAGAGGAAAATATTCTTTGAAGAACAAATGACGTTGGAGCGAGTTAAGGAGACACTTCACCTTGAATGAGAAAGAGATAGGGATCTAGCAGAAAACACGCCTTATCGATGAGAAAAATGCTAGGTTGGTGCTACCGAATCGCTTGACTAAACAAGGAAACATCGGTTGACGCCATGAACTTAGAAGGAGACACGATGTCATCAGGGGAAGAAGAGCCACGACAAAGGGTAAGTTATGATGTAGTTGGAAAAACTTTTTTATTTATGTGGAAGTTTTTGTTTTATTTTATTAGTGTTTGTGACTCTCATCGCATGAAGTTGTTCTTTCTATATGCTACTTTAGATCTATCAAAATCATCACTTATTTCTTCGCATAGGATTTTTTTCTATTTACTCTTTGTATGTGAAATTCCTTTCCACAGGTAAGATCATCCTTTAAGAGAAAGAGGAATATATTTAGTCTCCTTGTCCGAGAACCAACTGCAACCCAAAGGAATAATTCCAGAGGGGGAGTACCAACAATTAGGATTAGGATTGGAATCCAAATTTGTTTCCCATAAGCAAATAGGATATATTGATTAAAGAAATTTTTTTAGATCTAAAATGTATGTAAATTCTATTCAATAACATTTGCATCCATTGGCTATTTTTGTACAAGGTTCACTATTTTTTTTTCCTTCAATTTTTGGTTAAATTATAACTTTTATTTAATGGAAATTATATGATCATCAATTTTCTCATCGTGTTAAACTTTTTTATTAATGATATACATGAGTTTAGTTATTGCGCAAATTCTTATCTACTCTCACAGCAGTAAAAAAATTTGATGAATATTGTAACTTTTTTTTTCTAAGAAAAATAAATAATTTCAAAAATAAAATAAAATAAAATATATATATTAAATAAATAAAATGGCATAAATAATATTTGCTTAGATATATATTTTTTTATTACTTGAATAGTAATAATAATCTAAAATTATACAGAATTTTTGGTTGGTAACCTAGCAACAAGCTGGGCACCAACTCCCCTTTGAATAACAATGCCTAGTCTATAAAAAATAAAACCACCCAAATCGCAACTAGCATCATTGCTGATAAGACAATTCTTCAGACGCTTGAAGTTTCTCAAAGTATCCTCGCCAAGTTCTCCTAAAGTAGATAAGGCTAAGACACCAAGACCATACCCATGTGAAACGCAATTGTCCAAATATTTAGCACACTTCCATGAAACATCAATAGAGATGGCTTTACCAGGGACAAAAGAGCGAACATCATCACCAGTGAAAGGTGAGATACCTGTGACATCCATACAAACATCTTGACCATTATCCCAATTAGGGACAAGGATATCGGCAGGCTTCAGATCTTTGTCGTCATCTGTCAGAAAACCATGCGAAAACTCCTTGCGTGTAGGTACACTAGCCTTGTAGCAAATGTCAGCAACAACATCTCGATCAAGATCATGTCAAAAATTGTAACCAATATCTTTAGCACAATGAAGTGCATGATCACCAAAGATATCCATAGGATTGCTACAACAAGGGCATAAACTATTCTCAACAAACAAAGGGATACCGAGGAGATAACAAAGTACAACTATGAATTTCCTTGGACCAAGGATCTGATTAAGTCCACTAATAGGCACTGCTAATAAATAATCTTGCGCATGATTGACCCGATTGCACTGCCATAAGACATAGAAAAGCGGTCTGGGATTTGCTTCTTAACAGCGTCGAAGTAAGTGACTGCCAGGGAGTGCATGAAAGGAGGGGAAATATCATCAACACAGTACGAAGAAGGTAGTCCACATACCTGGATAAAAGTCTGAAGGGCCAACTGATATGCAGAGCATATGTCCATTGATGAAAGATCACCAAGGATTACCTTTTTCAAAGAAGTAGTCTGGCTCTGAGAGGCAAGGTAGCAATAGGCACGAGTGTCCGCCATAGTATAAATACCAAGTCCTCCATCTTTGATAGGCAACGTAGCTAATCTCTGTTGTAAAGGACCAAAGCCCGCACCATCTCCAGTAATAAGGAGTCTCAAATACTGATATAATTGGTCATCGAAAAGATCAGTGGCTACCTGCAAGGCCGCATGATTGGTAGTAAGCATTACAAAATATAATCTAGACACCCCAATGCAATTATGAAGTAATAGCATCTCACTTTGAGGATCCTTGAGTTTTTTTATCGCCTCCATTAGATGAACAGTCTTATGCACCCTGCTCAACATCATATTACTAATAAAATCCAAATCCAAACTCACAGCACCACCCAAAAGTTTAACACCATTAGAAGGTCTACCAATGTCCGGGGGGGAAACACCATCCTCAGTACTTCTGGGATCAATAGAAGGCCAGAATACCTCTGTCTTCTTTATATCGAGATGTAAACACCTGACAAGCCCCTCGGTTTCAATTATGCTCAAGGCTTTAGATACCTCCAAAGTATCACCAATAATTGTACCATCATCAAGGTACCATGCATGCAAGTCAAGTTTGCAGCGAGAGGCAATAGTCTTCGCCAATGGACAAAGTGTCAAAGCAAAAAGCAAGGTACCGAGAGGGTCACCTTATTGGACACCGAGTGTAGAAGAAAAAGTATATTGGTCGTAATAAAATTAGCCGGCCGTGAGTAGCAAAATTCTACCCAACGAGAAATACCTGGACAATGAAGACGAACCTCCTTGATGAGATGAGATCTGCTCACCATGTTGAACGCATTAGAAAAGTCAATGATCAATATTGACATTTTCTCCGAGTGATCCTTCACCTCCAATAAGCGATTTACAGCATGTAAAATGCTTTCACCTCCAGCAGGCATACCAACACCAAATTGGTAATCCCCTAAATAGGAAGTCATATCCTTCCCCACAGAAAATGTAGCTACCTTTGAAACTAATCTACGCCAGACCGTTACAACTTCAATGGACCAAAGACCGCCTCCTAGTTTGAGAAGCGGTGTCAAAGGTGCACTAGCGATGAACTCGCCTAGTTCCATAGGGAATTTACCAGCCAACCAAAGGTTGACGACCCCGGAAATCGAAGAGAGTAAGTCATCTGCCATGGATGTTGATGCCCCACTCAAAGCATCCACTAAATGTTGCGCCCGTAAGCCATCACGACCATATGACGTCCCTTTAGGGAAGCTTTTGATACCCCCAAGACTGCCTTGGAATCGACTGTGATGGGATCGGCTGCAACATCCGCCACTGGAATCTCAGGGGGAGGTGTGTGGGGATGTTTATCAAGCAGTTCCAAATAAGTCTTCTCAGAACATGGAGCAACTCCAGATCAAGACAAAACATGAATTGATGCTTCTAAATGACCGGAGTTCATCTTCCTCCGACAACCATGCATATTAGTCGTTCCATATTTCTTCAAATCCACCTTCGCAGACAGCAAAAGAACCGGATGTTGTAGCATTTTCTTAACCAGAATGACGCAACCAATTGGCTCTGTCCAAACTGAGAGTGCCCGGTTAATTGCAGCCAACTGAATTCGTCGTCTGTTACCAGATTTAGCTTCAGCTAGGGGTGTTCATAGTTAATGGTTAACAAAGAAACCGAACCAAACCAAACCGATTATGGGGAAACCGAACCAAGCCATTAAATAATGGTTGGTTTTGGTTTAAAAAAGATGAAAACCGAGATTAATGGTTTGGTTTTGGTATGATAGAGAAAACGAACCAATAACCAATGGTTAACCGAATATTGATTTTAAAAAAATCATTGATTAAATTTTCATTAGAGATGTCACTGTATAGCCTACCATTAGTTAAATCTTCTTTTGATCTCTAGATGTAGAGTAAGCTTTAACTACTCTTGATATTCTTTTTATTTATTTTTTGTCTTTAAATTTTTGTAAATCAATACTATTTTTTACTGTAAATTTGTGTAATTTTTTTTTGGTTTGACATAATTATTGGTTAACCAAAAACCACTGGGAAAAACCGAATGGAACCATTTGGAAACCTAACCAATGGTTAATGGATTGGTTTGGTTTCAATTTTTAGAAACCGATAGTATTGGTTTCGGTTTTGGTTTGGCTTGAAACGGAACCAAAACCGACCATGAACACCCCTAGCGCCCTTCAGCTGAGTTCCGTGGTTTGAAAAGAGTCAAAGTGCATATCGGGATAAGTAAGAGGTGCAACCAACCTGCCAATACTCTGTCGAGGCAAGCCTTCAAAGCTCTCGAGAAGCTAAGCCTACATTGGTGAGGTATGCAAGTCACTGTTGAAAACTGTCTAAGGAAGACGTCATTCAATAACTCAGTAGAGATGGAATCTATATCATCACCACCCATCTCTGCAGAAGTAATGCAAACAACCTCAATTGAGGAAATTAATTTTATAGTAAAATGGAAAAACATTTGTGATGTAAGAAAAATATAATTATGATAAAACATTGTGCTACAAAAGACCCATTGTACAAGTGACATTTTCAGCGTTGGTGCGATTATTTGCAACACCTACTTTTGCAATGCATTGACCGACGGCATAAAAATTTCAGAAAAGTATATTTGTGACGGAAAATCAAATACGTTAATTTTTATTGCAAAAACCATGTTTTGTTATAGTGCAAGTTTTCATTCACAAATCTCTTATCCAGTTATTTGTAGGTTCATACCTGACTGTTTTTCTATGCTTGTTATCTCATAATTCATTACTCAAAGTTTCCAATAAAACTATGTATATGTATTAGTTTAACTCCTAATTCATCATTGTTAACACTTACTCAATTGGAAAATCATGTTCCATTGATGAAATCACCTTTGAAATTTTGCACAATTGCATCACATCCCTTGTTCCTTAACAAGGTTTATCCGTATATAATCATGTATAATTTTGATGTAGTTTTCAACTCTTTAGAATTTTTTTATCAACATTCAAGTAAATTATTGTTTGATTCTCTGTTGTTATGATCATTTTACTGTAAAAATTATATCATGTTTTGTCATCCGCAGCTGTAACTCTCTATTTCGAGTACTGCTACAATTTTATTTAGTCAACTAAATCTATGTTCCATTCAGTTGTGCATTGTATCTTTACTGTACGTCAAATGGGTGCCACAAATCATTTTCGATATTTATATATATAGTGACTCTGAAATTAGAATAACTAATTAAAATGTATTGTCTTGGGACATATCCTCTTTTTTCTTAATTGCAAGATTAGGTAAACGGTAAGAATTCTTTGATATTGGTATATAATACTAATAGTGTCGGGAACATATGTAGAAGGCATGTAACCCATTACTGGACGCATATTAATCAAGTGGAAGTTTTGTTTCCATTGAAAGGTTAAGCAACTTGAATGTTTCTTTGCTCGATAGCGCGTGGAGATGCGACTTATATAGTACTTGAAATGATGTATTGTGTTTCATATTGATATATTCCTGTGCGGCACATAATAATCAAGGGGCATGCAATTATTTTGGAAGATAACGTTAGTCATTGTTTTTCTCAATATATGGAAGACATTTTTAGCAATGACTCAAAATGATAAGTTATAGAATTGTGTTTGGATTCTCTATTTAGTGGACTAGAATTAAATGTATTATAAGAAAAACATGTCGCATGATAGTTTGAGTATTTAACCGTCAAAGGACTTGTCACATGTATAGCTAAATACGTATAGTCGGAAACATTCTATTTGATGAGAACTGTCTCTATTTTCTGTGGATCTTTGCCATCCAAATATTGGGAATGCAGTGCAAACACCGATTCCTCATGCAACGACTTACCTGCACCATCAAATATCTGATTTAACAGAGGAAATAATTTGGCAAAATTACAGAATCTGAAAATCGAGTTTATGAACTTTGAGTCGAAAATGGTAACTGTAAGAAACAATTGTAAGTTGCCAGATATCTTGCACGGGATTACAGTTACAAGTTGTCGTACGACTTAAACAATTCTTTAATTTTCCAAACATCACTACCTTTTCCAACAAATAGCATAGTGTAAAATTTTCCAAACATCTCTACCTTTTCCTCGCAGTACATTGGTGTCCCATGCTTCAAATAATTGGAGTAAAGTGCTTGGAATAGGCCAAGCAATTCTGAAGGAAGCAATAAAGATTTTCAAACCTCAAAAGAGTAAGAACAATGAATGAAAATATGATTTGCTGATTCCCTAGTGTCATTGCATAAGGGGCACTAATCGCTGTCTATGTTAACTCCACGATGACGTATCATATCCCTAGTTGGAAGAGAATCATGAAAAGTTTACCATAAAATAAATCTTACCTTGTTGGGTATATCAGCTTTCCAGAGAAATTTGTTAAAACTGCACTCGTCCAAATCGCCTATGAGTTTCTCATAACATTTCGAGGTGCTAAAATTCTCCATAATCTCCATTTTATCATCCTCATCCACCAGAATAGGGACGTAATTTAGAGCACGTTTAAGCAAATCCCATTCTAATTGTTCATTTGAATTAAAAGGCCTTTTAAAGTCATAAACCCATTCTCCATTCATTATTATGTCCGAGATTGTAGCATTCTTCATCCTTGCTGCCTTGAAAACTACCGGAAAAAGATCCTGCAAAGTTCCCCTATCAAGCCAATGATCCTTCCAAAACCGAATACCCTTCCCATTCCTCACCGTGAAGGTCGAAATGCCTTGAACTGTTGACACCATCTTAGTGACATTCTTCCAAAGGTTCTTACCTTAAGAAGTATTATCCAAATCAGGAACAAGAAGATTAGAATTATGATAGAATTTTTCATAATCTATTTTCCTCCAGAGGATATTTTTTTTCTTCGAAAATCTCCAAATCCACTTGATTAACAAAGATTGTTTTTTTTCCTCAGATTTTTCACACCCAGACCCCCGTTCACCTTCGGAACACAAAGTTTCTCCCAAGAGACCCTCACCAATTTCCTTCTTCCCTCCACCGCACCCCACAAAAAATTGCGCATAATCTTAGCCATTCTCTTTTCCACACTCATCGGGAGATGAAAAAGTGAAAGATAATAAATTGGTAAACTCGCTAAACAACTCTTGATAAGAATCAACCTACCAGCTTTATTGAGTTGCCTTTTCTTCCATGAAGCCAACTTTTGTTCCATGCTGAGAAAAACATGATCCCATACAGAAGTGTTACGCCAGTGAGCTCCAATAGGCATACCAAGGTAAGTGAACGGAAGCTTCTCAGTCTTACATCCTAATTCTCTAGCAAGGTTATCAATCACCTCATCCGCTTCCACACTGATCATAGTACTCTTATCTAAGTTCAGCTTCAAACCCTTAATTGTTTCAAAAACGGCCAAAATGATGAATAAATGTCTAACTTCCTCAACTGTCGCATCTATGAAGATCAAAGTATCATCCGCAAATTGAAGATGAGTAATAATAGAGTCATGTTCCACCAATTGGAAACCTGGGAGATGTCCTCTCTCCACCTCATCATTAATTAATTTTGAAAGAATCTCCACAACCAAAAGAAAAAGATACGGAGATAAAGAGTCAACTTGCCTTAAGCCCTTAGTTGGGTTGAATTTTTATGTAGACCCACCATTCAAAAGCACAGATTAATTAGTAGTAGTTACACGCCATTTAATCGAAGAGATCCATTTATCACCAAAATCATGCTTTTGCAAAATTGTGAACAAAGCATGCCAGTTTACGTTATCAAAAGATTTCTCCATATCAATCTTACATAGAATCCCAGGTTTCGTAGCATTCAGCCTGCTATCAACGCATTCATTAGAAATCAAAACACCATCAAGAATTTGTTTACCATGAATAAAAGCCCCTACAAATCAGAAATCAACATCGGCATCACCTTCTTCAACCTCACTGCGAGAAGCTTGGATAAAATCTTATACACGATACCAATCAGACTTAAAGGTCTATAGTCTTTCGGAGTGCAAGAGTCCTCCTTTTTTGAGATAAGGGTGATAAAAGAACAATTAAAACGCGATCAATTGACCCCAACATGTGGAAGTCTTTGACAAGTTTTACATAATCTTCCTTTAGCGTACTCCAACAGCTCTTAAAAAATTCAGCAGTGAAACCATCTGGTCCCGGAGCTTTGTTACTCCCCATTTTTGTAACTACATCCCAAACCTCCTCCTCCGTGAAATCACGCTCAAGCCACAATCTTTCCACCTCTGTAATCTTCGAAAAGTGTAAATTTTCCATACTCGAATTCACCTCATCCCTCTGAGTAAACAAATTAATATAATAACTGCGAAGTTCTTCCTTAATAATTTGTAGATCAAAACAGTCAACTCCACCAACCTGTAGTTTTGTGATTGTATTTCTCTTTTTCCTTGCACTAGCCATACTATGAAAGTATCTAGTATTCGAATCTCCCCACCTAAAATCGTTATGTTTCGACCTCAAATGCCATTTCTTTGCCTCCATTGTTTCAATACTCTGCAACTTCAGTTTGCATTGTGTTATTTCTTCCATTTGGTTATGATGAAGCATGGCTGTTTCCTCTAAAATATTTAACTCATGAATTCTTGCTGTTAGCTCATTTTTATCTCTTGAAATATGACCATACTCCTGCTTTTTTCAAGGCTTAATATGGTGTTTCAAATTCTGGAGCTTAAGAATGAAGCATGTGCTTTCACTACCGGAATAAGTCAGGCTCTCCCACCACATCTTCACATTCTGGGCAAAATCTTTGTGCCCAATCCACAGCCTATCAACTTGAAATACGGTTTAGATGTCATAACCGGTTCAAAGATAACCAGAATTGTTTTATGATCTGAAATTGTCCTCGTTAAAACCACTTGTAACGCATTCGGAAATGCCTCTTCAAATTCATGACTAAAAAGAAACCGATCAAGTCTGCGTACAATAACGAGTCGACTTGGTTATTTGACCAAGTAAAAGCACCGCCTATCAAAGGTTGATCAATCAACTCATTCTCCAGAATATAAGAATTTAGCAGCGCTGTATTACGACTATCTCCATCTCCACGATTCCTTTCCTCACTAGAGCGGACAACATTCATATAGCCGAAAATGCAGATAGGTCCTGTCCACCAACTCCTTACTTAAGACATATCCTGCCAAAAACTCGTTCTTAGCTCATGTTCAGAAGGACTATACACATTACAAATCGCCCATGGAAACCCATTGATTCTTGTCGAGAAAGTTGTAATGATATTATTTAATCCAACTCTCTCAACCATCTTCTCAAATTTGCTGCTGTCCCAAATGGTTAAAATACCTCCGCTACTTCCATTAGAAGATATGTAATCCCAGCCAAAATTCTCATTGTTCCAGAGTTGACGTACAAACCAGTCTGTCAGTTCTGCATTTTCGTCTCCTGGATCAAGTAGACTGCACAACTTTGCGACATAATCAAATTCTTCCCCGAAACTTGCTTATCTAAGTCGTTCATTCCTCTTATGTTCCAGCATAAAATTTTAAAATCCATTAGTTATGATTTCTTCCCTTGCGTCGCGTATTCCTGCTACACTGTTTGTTTCTTCAACTCTCCCATTCATCATCACATTCCCCTCAACATGTTCCCTGATATTGTCCTCCCCCTCTGAAACAGCATCAATATTATTCTCTCCTCCTTCCACAACTTCAGCAACAGCAGCACTCTTAAATCTCTGGCGATAGCGTTGTACCAAAGCAGTCATGTTATTCTTCAATGTTTCTTGTTGCGCTGGGCATATGTTTCCATAACTACAAGCCACTTGTACTAACGACTGGACTGTATTCTTGAGCCTAGCCATATCAGCAATTTTAGAATTTTAGGGCTGGTAATTTATACGGTTAGATGTCCGTAATCAGATCAATGGCCACAAATCTAGTTTCCTTAAAAGAAAAAAAAAATCCAGTTTAGGAAAGTACAAATATATATATAAGAGGATGCGGTGCCATACCATACACACATTCTATAACTCTCTTTGCTGAAATATTCTCTCTACGTTAACTTCTTCTGGTTATCGCTCTCTAGATTTTATTTAGAACCACCAGACTTTTTTTCTTTCTTTTTTTTCCCTGAAAGACAAAAACCGATTAAATCATGAATACACCAAACATAAATCAGAAGCCTAAAAGGGTGAACTCTATCGAAAAGTTTAACCGGAGATCCTTCAGGATGTTTAACGATTTTATGGAGATCAGTGATAACCTTGGCTGTCCCCGGAAAGACTATGAATATACTGATGCTAACAGGGATCGTATGAGGGATATTATGAAGAATCCTACAAGTTTTTCCGAGGAGGAAAAGATAAACACCCTACTAAGCTTTCACAAAGATACATGCGCCAATATAATGTTACGACTCTATCCATCCACTAAGGATGAATATCGTGATGCGTTTGAGGACTTGGAAATCCTTAAAAGATTTGAGCCTGTACTGCTTGCTCTCAAACTTGAAGCCCAGAAAACTTATTCGAAGCATGCTTACCAGCATTTAAGAGCCAGAAAACAGCAGATGCAGATGAGAGTTTCTATGTCGGTATATTTAAAATCTTGTGAGGCTACCGCCCTCCCAGAGGATATTAAGAACTGGATGCTGCGAACATTGGAATGTGATGATTATGGTTATGATGGCTGTGATAATGATGAGGAGCGCCTAGAGGGTCTGAAAAGTGGAATAAGTCATAGACTTGCTCATCTCCAAAGCCTAGGAGTTGATACGTCCAAGTACCAAGATAGTGATGACGGTAATCAATATCTCAATTTTCTGCCTACTCGAGCCACAATAGATGAATACATGTTGTTGGAGGAGGAAATAACAAGGAGGCACGACGATTTGATTCAGCTATCTGAAGATGCTCATCCCTTTGATCGGTATCTAAACAGTGTAGAAGATAATGTTCAAACTTTGGAAAGTGTGGTGAATGGTCATATAAGGAAAGACAAAACCCAACAAGATGCAGACGGTTTGGTGCAGGGACATATGATTAGTTCTACTTGTAAATTCCTATCTTCTTCTTGTATTTAATTAAGTGTTCCCTGACACTTTCGCATCTACTTGAGTTTGAGACTGAAAGCACCAAAAAAAATGACTATAATTATTTTAACGAAATGTAAGCTCGTTCTAGTTTCCTTGAATTACCTACAATTTCCATAGAGAGAAGGTCATTAGCTGCACTATAATACTAATAGACAAGTCCAAACAATGTTCATGTACCACAATCAATTCTTCTTTGAATCTTCTTGTTTATCTTTCTGTTTTCCAGTACCTAGCTTTCCTTTTTCCTTTCTCGTCTCAATCTGTCTTTTTTCCGTTATCTTACGTTTGCCATAGTAGATTGAAATTATTGCAATATCGAGTTAGGTTGCGAATTAATTGCATGTTACCCGATAAACTATGCGGAACAGTGTACGTTTGCAACTAGTTCGTATAAATGATGCATAAGTTTAGCAACCAACTACCAATACTTCTATACAAGTACACAATGTAAGATATAGTTTTATTACTATGCGAAATAAAACTCTCATATGTGGTCAACACTAAACACAACATCTTTAAAACTCTGGATTTGGTCGCACGGGATATTCATATCATGGGAATAAAGATAACTAGTTGGAGAAAACTCTTAGTTGTTCCAAGATATTCGGCAAATCTCAAGTGGTTGTTTATCTATCTCTAAATTCTCGTAATGGGTAAGGATTGGAGATTACTATAAAGGAGGTGAGTCCCTCTTCTCATCAAACATGCTACGAGTATCCCATATACAGCAGATCTGAAAAAGAAGGGAAGACTCAATTCTCAAACACATAACTGGTGATTCTTATACTTCTTTACAGGGCAATTTTCTTATCAAGCTCTCGGTCAGGTATGCTGCTAATTCTTTGCTTGTATCAATTCATGATTTTAATCAATGGCAAGATCGTTATGTTTCTGTTGATTAGGAAAGTGTTTATGTATACAGAAATATCTAACATTGGTATCTAGAGCTAGGTTATGCCTTGATTAAAAATCTGAATATTTTGTTATAACCTTGAATACTTATGATTTGGGTAAGAACTGATTTCAGTCTTTGTGTTCCATGACGAATTTTCTTACCAGTTTTCACATGCATATATTCATTGTACTTATATTTGAGTCGTTGCTTGTACTTCCATTGTTCATGGTTTTTGAAAGAAACTGCAGCTGTTTATATGCATACAAAACTGTTTGATAAAATGTCTGAGATGGTTTTGGAAACAAAATTGCATATTTTAACGTGTCCGGAAGATTGTATGAACATTGAAGTATTTTTCGTTAATTATTGATAGAGTTTTAACTTAATAAGTGTTGAAAGGTCTATCCTATATTGGGTTATGGAGGACCACTAAAGTGATCGTTCGACAATATACAATTTTATACAAGTTCTATGTCTTGCCCAAAGGTGACTGACTTGTAAACATTGTGTTTTGTTGAATTTTGGATTGTAACCATTAAGATCATGAGTGTGTGCCTATAAGCGATTAACTACTGGTATTGCCCAAAGGTATCCAGTTGGTTTATTTGTTTACTAGGTAGATCAGAATAATGGATAAGACTTGTTTAGGAATAGATAACCCTTACCCAAAGGAAAGGAAGTGTTTGTGCCGAAATAATTTCTTATAAATTAGTTCTGTTGGTGACATTCGTCGCATATAGGGAGGTGATGTATGTCGTTTTATACTGCCCAAAGGTGTATATTGTTGATGTTTCACTGTCCTATAAAGTGGAAAGCTTGCAAAAATATTTAGAAGACTCTAGTATTTCAGCTATACCCTAAGTCTGATTTACATACTTTGCAGTATACAATGAAATTGTATTTTGTCGATGAATAGAATTTTTTAACCCATTACAATAATGGTGAACTGTTAACAGTTATGGATGGGAGTATAGTTCAACGACATTTAACTGGAATTGAATCACTAAGTGGTTCGAATTTTAAGAAATGGAAGTCGCAGCTTGAGATTGTTTTGGGATGTATGGAGTATGACATCGCTTTCAGCGAAGACATGCCTGCAGTTCCTGAAGCAAATGCAACTAAATCAGCTAAGACCGAGTATCTCAAATGGGTAAAAGCTAACAAGATGGCCATGATGATCATTAAGTCCTCAATAGGAGATGATATTCGAGGTGGAATTCCATCTAAGGAAACTGTGAGGGAGCTGATGAAAGACATACAAGATCAGTTTACTAGGTCCAAAAAGGCACTTCAGTTTACGTATTTAACCCAGCTTATTTCACTCAAGTATGACGTACATGGAAATGTTCGTGAGCACATCCTCAAGCTGTCAAAGCTTATCATTTCTCTTAAGGAGTTAGAAATGCATTTAGGTACTGATTTTATTGTTCATTTAGCTGTTGCGTCTCTTCCTCATTTCTTTGAAACTTTCAAAGTGAACTATAATGTTCAGGAAAAGAAATGGACTGTGAATGAGTTGATAGCATACTGTGTGATGGAAGAAGAACGCCAAAAACAAGGAAAGGTTGAATTTGCTAATTTAGCTTACCATGGAGTAAATAAGAAAAATTTCAAAAGGAATGGCATGAAAAGAAATTTCAACAAGAATAATGGAACCGGTCAAGTGATTGCTGGTAAGAAGAATGGACCTGATCTAGCTTCCATTTCTACTGTAGAACGTAAGTAAGATAATCCCCAAACAACATAGGAGAACGAGTGTTTTTTCTGTCACAAGAATGGACATATTAAGAAAAATTGCTTTAAGTACAAGCAATGGTTGAAGAAGAAAAAAGGTATCAATACACAAGAGGAGTCTCAGAATTAGAAATAATTTCCTGTTTATCCTTGGCGAGTTTGGGTTTGAAGCAATTAGAACGTTTCAGCTGATTAGATGGTTTTTTAGTTTCTCGTCTTAGTCTTAAGAATCTTCCTTATGCAGTTTTGTTTTAGCCATTAGTTATGCTTAAGGTCTGAAGCACTGGTAGTCTGATATTATCTCTTGAATAAGTATACAAAACGTTTGCTCGGTATTTAAATGATGACTTGTTTATTTATTGTTTAAATAGTGTCTAGGTATTAAAGATTCTTGTTCATTTTAACTTCACTATTGTGGATCAATTCTTATTATGAGTAATGACGCTGTTTACAGCTTGTCGATTCAGTTGAAAACAAACAACTAGAGATTTCTTAGTTTCATTAAATTAATGGTATATAGTTATTTTGTTTGGGCATCAGATTCATAGGTCTTCTGTACGTGTACCTCTTGTAAAGATGGATTGAGTGAGCACGTTTTCCATAAGTGGAATTCAATTTATAGTATTGGTTGGACAAAATACTAAGCATAATTTCTGTGGTGTTTGTTGTTTGCAGCCTAATAGACTTTTCTAGCCAGGGAACTAGTTTTTGTATGGTGTTATAAGCTGTACCATTTTGTGAATTAAAATAACACCACGAGATTTAACTTGAAAGGTTAGAACTATGTTTCACTTAACATTGAGTTTGTGTGTGATCACGTAGTTAATTCGGGTAGTCGTGGTTAAAGAACCAGTGATGATAATAAGAAATCCATAATACTCAAACGTGCGTAAAAATTCTGTTGCACTTAGGAGTTTACCGAAGATTATGTGAAAGTTTTTTAACCCATCTCGTAGCAGCCGAAGCCTTCATACTTATATTGAGAAATTCTCCTTATACACCAATATATATTGAACATTTATCCAGAAATCCAGAATTTAGAATACAAATGACATTTGAACTAAGTCCGTTATGGGAAGGAATTTCACGGGAAAGATAAGTTAAAGATATGAGATCATGTATTAAGTAGATTTTCTAATAAAGCTGTACTGACCCCCTTTCAACTTGAAGTTTAGGACTTTGAGGAATTTTGATTGCAGTTGATGATCCACATACTAAACTAATATTGTATCTGATAAAGTGAGCTAGAGCCTTAAACTTTGGTGGAAGAGATTCATAAAATTATAGGTAATATTCTAGCATTATACTTAGATCTCAATCTCAATGGTGGAAAGTGGGTATCACCAGCTGAAGCTTTTCTTGATAAGAGGTTATTGAATTAAAGGAAATTAGTGAACCTCTGTTAATGGTTTTGAGATTTTGAGATACAGTTCATGTTTTCGACAACGACTAGTTTCTCCTGAAACGGTACGTCATTTTATTAGGGACTGCGGAACTTTAGTTACCTCGAGCATACTGTTAACCAGGTTGTTTTTTGTTGGACCATCGTCGTCAGGATTCGTCTAAATTAAGCTTGTGTCTTTGCTTAAAATTAAAATGAGAATCAAATAGGCTAGTTGTCCACTATTCTTTTAACTAAGTTTACAGACCAAAGAACTCCTTCCTTTTATTTTATTTATTGAACTACCTTATTTTTAAATTGTTGAGATGTCATGCTTATGAATTCTAAAGTTGTTTTTCAATTCATCTATGACTAACTAATCATAGTTCGCAAGTCGTGATAGAGACCCTGCATACATAATTTAATGTAGTCTAGTTTTTGGTGCGCATATGTTTATTTTTCACATAAAATGTTGGGACATGCACTCACTACATAGGATTGTACTGAAGATAGTGTACAGTAACCCTTGTTTAAAATATATATATATCATAGGAGATACGAGCAACATAGAAGGAGATCAAGAAAGTGCCGAAAACTGTAGTTCTGGATATGATTGGACTGACATTCCTGTGTGTTCTGTGTTAATGTGCTTGCTTGTTTTGTTATTTCTGGGATAGCCTTAGACTAGTTCTGATGATCGAGGAATTTTTTTTTTGAATAGAATTGCAGCGACATTGTATCACTAATTTTTCTCTAGTGTGTCCGTCATGGGAATTCTAGAATCCCCTAATTGAATTTTTAAGTGGGAGTTTTACTCTCATTTTTCTTAACTACAGTAGGTATCCCGTGTGTGTGTTCAGGAATCAATTGAGGTTGCTTTACAGTGGGAGTTAGATTCTCATTTTTCTTTCGGTATAAGCTAGTTAAGTTTGTGTTTTTCGGTCAAGTCCTTCAATGCTGTTTTCAGTGGGAGTGAGTTAGATTCAGCTGACTTGCGACATCGCTGGTACCTTTGTTGTCATCAAACTACTAAAGTATTTTCTGTTTGGTTTAGTAAAGGTGATCAAGTTTTGGTTATGTTGTAGTCAAAGATTACGGTAAGATAACCCTTTGTTTGAATAAATTGATGCATCATACAGTAGCTTAAGAAAGCTTTGCATAAGCTTTAAGTGCTTGAGCTTGACATGGGTAGGCACCATTGTTAATGAGCTTTTGTCCTGAATAGATGGTAACAGCTTGTTACATGCGGAAGCAGTAATATATTAGGATGACATGAACATTTTGTTGCATGAAGCATGGACTAATGTGAATGACACAAAGGATTGCAGTAAATATTGTGTTAGATGTTCACAACACCTCAATACCACTTTTGAGTATAAAGATGGCTTGAATTTTCAGTAATGCTAGACCTGAGACCATGTACTGACCTTGCATCTGTAGTGGACTCACTACAAATTGGATTATCAGGAACAGTTTGAGTCTCTAAGGATAGAGATAATTTGGGATAGATAGAGGGAATTAGAGGGTTAGGAGAAGAATTAGATGAATTAAGGAAATAAGAAGAAGAATACATTGTTACAGATGAGAGAAGATAAGTTTACATTTCATTAGCTACCCAACGAATACAGCTCTTCTGGCTAATATAGCCGAATACAACTCTAACACATGAGTACCTAAACTACCCTCTAGATAATAATAAACTACCACATATATCCTAGCCAAGGTACATGACAAATACCCACTCCTCCAAATCATCCTTGTCCTCAAGGATGGGAACTGAGACTTAACCACAATAAATACATGAAATTCCCAGTAACGTTCATTAGGAGATAATGAAGAAATGAACACTAGTTGTCCTTGCAGGGCCCAGAACATTAGGAAGCCAAGCCCAGTAAACCACCGATGAGCTTGGAAAGTGTGTACTCCTAGCATCTCCCTTTGCTGTGGAATCCCAGAAATGAATAATTCGTCTCCTTCCTGTAGTTCCTGCAATTTGTGGTTGTATATAAACTGAGACGTATTTCTTTACAGAGTATTTCCGTCACTAAAAACTGAGGCCTGGAAAGGTTCCCTGTTGACAGTATAAGGACTGCAGTCTCCGTTGATGGCTTCTGTAGCAGCAGCACATCGGATTGGTTGTAGTACCAGGAACCTTGTAGTTGCCTGGAATCGATTCTCTCCCAGGAAGAAATGAACCGCCATATAATTAACATCATTGAAGTGGTCTTGATAGGTGGAATCGATCACAGAGGATTTTGGCATTACATATGCTGGTATTATCGTGTGATCTCTTGCACGATACATCCCTTGGTTGCAGCACTGAAACGGCACACCAAGTACTAGCCCTTGGAGGTTCTGCCTGACCTTGTAATGGTCATTTCCCTTTTGATCCTTCCAATTCTTAAGAGCCCATTTATATCTCCCGTCCATTAGTTTGTGACACCAAAAAGGAACATGCTGAGCATAGCAAAACAATTGCCAACCACTCTCGGTGGGAGATGAAACTGCAGCATATCTGTCTATTTGTCTTTCCAACAATGTCATGCTGAACATGTTGTGGTGTTCGAGTAACCCCATGAGAAAGGAAATGTAACTACTCTCTTTTCCAAGAATCCTTAAACTTCCCGAGGACAGACTTCCCTTCAAAAGAGTTGCTGCAATTAGATTGTGGACCTCAGCCTTGCCAATCAGATGGCTTTTATAATCCCAGTTAATGACACATCTCTCCACAGAAGTACAGGATGTAGTATCACCTTGAAGCATTGTACACGCCACGAAGATGACTTTGTCAGCACGACAACTAACATATCACCCACTACAAAACCCAGGTGAAACATTCCTCGCAGTAAACCCACCATCATTACTTCCTGAAACTGAAATCAATTTGAGTATCCCTAGCTTGAATTCAATCTTCTTTTGTAATCTGCTCACCGCAAGTAGAAAACCATTAGCTTCTATGTACTTGCTTGGGATCTCCACTCTCCATTCATGCATTTCCAACCCACGAAGCACTCGACTATGCCAAGTAGAATACTGTCGAGCTATAACCAAAATGGAATTACAAACCATGGCCAAAAGATTCTCATTATCTTCGATTTCCACCCCCCAGAAAAGAGTTCCTCTCCAGATTTTTTTTCGACGAAGGTGCACCCAACTCCACAGCTGATAACAACTCCAAGGATTGCGATAAACATAATCATGAATGTGAATGAACCACTCATTTAAAAAGATAAGTACAGTTCCACTAACAACCCCATTAGCTCCTATGGACCTGTTGTGCAGTACCACTATCAGTTCATTTTGTTTAGGTACTAGCAATACGAGCAGATAATGCTGGACATCTTTGAACCTCATCTTAGAAACCTCATAGGCACAATAACTCATGAATTGTTTACCCCTTGCGTCTATCTTCACAGAAACACCACACTGAGGCTGTAACAGGTGATTCTCATCGCAGTTGACACTCCAATGACCGTTATCACACACAACAGGATCAGGTGATCTGACTAACTCCAAGAACATCCAGACAAAGCTAATACCCTGCCTTTTGTTTCCATCGCCTTTTGGGAGTTTTACTAACTTCATGAGTACCTTCCAGGCCACTGTCATATGTACATGAGAACTGAAATCGTTTACCTGTAGTTGCTCACTCAGCCTCTGTGAAATGTCATAATCAGTTTTCCTCGTCATGAGAAGAATCGAGACTGCCCAAAGAATATTACCTTGCCGTGAAAATTTAGCAAACAACTTACTACCACCATCTGTTGCACTTTCTACATTAACAACCTTAATTATCTGGAAATATATTTTTCCACCTTGCCATGGCATTTGAAAACTCATGTTAGTAGTCCAGAGAACATCAATTTGGCGCTGCATTTTGTAAGATAGCTTTCTAGCAGCACCACTGCCACCATCTTCAGCACTCAAAATCATCATTAAACTCGTGGGCAAAAAGTCGAGTAAATACCCAAGTTTAAGAACAACTTCATACACAAATTTCCAATCATAGGTATACCGTAGAACCGATATACTAAGAGCTACTACCTGAGAAGTAAGAATAAAAACACAAAATGCACAGTTGATGCTTCCATAATAAGAAGATCTCCTTATCAATCCAAATGTCCTTCCTCTATCAATTACTCTCCCAGCAAAAACCAGGACAAAATAATAACATTCTCCACCTTTTGCGCACATAAGAACCAACCAAATATATTTCACCCCTGTGTAAGTATGATGCTGACAGAAATTGGAACAATAGGCATCTAAACATTTCGACAAAGAATTCCAAAATATTGTCTCAGACAGTTTTCCTCGATCAAACAACATGTGAATAAATTTGAAACCAGATAATGTATCACATAGAGAAGTACTTCGAGTTGTAGGTTGAACCAAAAAATCTTTGATAACATCAGAATTATAAGAGAAAGATGGTACGAATTTAACTGAGGAATTAAAATTGGTAATGAAATTTGTTGAAGTAAAAGAATCAAGGTCACTAGGTAAGAAGGCATTCAGATTAGGACCTCTAATAAACTTTCGATCTACAAACTGCTGAAGGTTAGCATTATAATTCTGATTTAACGGGTTGAGATGCTTTACCTTACTAACTTGAAATTCCGCAGCAACATCAAGGATTTTATTATCAGAAATGAATGGTTTACCTTCCTGATATGCTAGAAACGTTGAATTCCTGTTGTACTTCTGAACTTTATTAACAGTACTAGGTCCAACCATAATAGAGAAAAGTGTAGATAGAAAATTACCTTCATCTGTTGCTGTAAGAGTAGAATTTTCTTGAAAGAAATCATCTACTGAACTAGAATCAAGTGGAATTGATTTCAAATCACCATTGATTTTGTCTTCCAGTACCTTCGACTTCGATTCACCAGATCTGCTAGAATAATCTACTATTGGAGAAGAACCTAAAACTTCATCTGGTACTGGTGGATTTGAAGATTGTTGAGTGAAATTACTAGCTGAACTTGAATCAACAGTAGCTGTTTCAAGTTTCTCATCGATTACTTTCACAATCAGCGACACTTTTTTCATCACCGACCCAACTAATTCGAAGCTTTCAAACGAGTTAGATTTCCAATCTTCATCAGTAGATTCACTCGCATATATCTTATGCTCTAATAGAAGAAGTAATTTTGCTTTTGTTGTTAGAAATCGCTTCCATCTGGCTAACAGCTCCGGAGATGTTTTTCTTTGGCAATCACCCAACTCTTTCGATATCTCATCCATAGCTAACACTAACGTATCAATTCGAAGCGATAGTTGATCAGTTTCTGGTAGGTTTACTAGCTTATCAATTTTTAGGGATAGTTCTTTAATTTCTGTGAGGGTTACCATGTTTGCAGTCGCAGAATCGACCGCTCTGATACCACTTGTAGTGGACTCACTACAAATTGGATTATCAGGAACAGTTTGAGTCTCTAAGGATAGAGATAATTTGGGATAGATAGAGGTAATTAGAGGGTTAGGAGAAGAATTATATGAATTAGGGAAATAAGAAGAAGAAGACATTGTTACAGATGAGAGAAGATAAGTTTACATTTCATTAGCTACCCAACGAATACAGCTCTTCTAGATAATATAGCCAAATACAACTCTAACATATGAGTACCTAAACTACCCTCTAGATAATAATAAACTACCACATATATCCTAGCCAAGGTACATGACAGCATCTCATAGAATGTATTGTCTTCATGATCCAGCTTAGTGGTGCTGCTATATTCAGGTGAAGGTTAATACAGTGTTATCTATTTATGTTACCTATGCGACTGATTTTCAAACAAAGGGTGGCCACCCATTTTCAAAACTTGATCCAGTGCTATTTTCATAAATTAAGTGTTTTGTATTGACCAAGTGGGAGAATGTAAGATATAGTTTTATTACTATGCGAAACAAAACTCTCATATGTGGTCAACACTAAACACAACATCTTTAAAACTCTGGATTTGGTCGCACGGGATATTCATATCATGGGAATAATGATAACTAGTTGGAGAAAACTCTTAGTTGTTCCAAGATATTCGGCAAATCTCAAGTGGTTGTTTATCTATCTCTAAATTCTCGTAATGGGTAAGGATTGGAGATTACTATAAAGGAGGTGAGTCCCTCTTCTCATCAAACATGCTACGAGTATCCCATATACAAACAGATCTGAAAAAGAAGGGAAGACTCAATTCTCAAACACATAATTGGTGATTCTTATACTTCTTTACGGGCAATTTTCTTATCAAGCTCTCGGTCAGGTATGCTGCTAATTCTTTGCTTGTATCAATTCATGATTTTAATCAATGACAAGATCGTTATGTTTCTGTTGATTAGGAAAGTGTTTATGTATACAGAAATATCTAACACACAATCCCTGATACAACAAAAGGCATCCAGATGTTTTATTTGTTAAGAACATCTAGAAATGGCTAAATACATGAATACGAAGAAAGGCCATAAACTACGAGTTGAAAAAGATTCGATACCCTTATAATGACTTGCATATACAGATATTTTCTTGGCAATTAGTAGGTGCAATATGCACATCAGTCAACAGTTACGGTCCATGGCTTGTTTTCCAGTCCATGTGTTTGTGTTCAATAAAAACAAAAACCATTAGTACGCCCAATTAATATATTAAACTTTCGTTTAAAGCAACAATAATTGAGAACTTTGGTAACTAGAATCCACTTTAGTTCTTCGAAAAGACTAAACGAGAAAGATTAGGAGAAAGAAGTACTGTGTTTTTCTTTTTTGCCTTACCTTTTCTTGGGTTAGTTTGGTGGCCATTGATCAGATTGAAAACCTCCTATAAATATACACGTTTTCGCAGCATATATTCAACACAAACTCACACACACTTACTATCATCAGCTTCATTCATTCATAGGTGCACCACAAATAGAAGAAAGCAATGGCTTCCTCTTGCAAAGTACTAATTCTCTTAATTGTGATAATGTTTATAGGAAGTTCTAATGCTCAACTCTTAACAAATTATTACTTCAAATCCTGTAAGCATCTTTTCTCTACTGTCAAATCAGTAGTTAGAGCAGCGATATCCAAAGAACGACGAATGGGTGCTTCTCTTCTCCGCTTGCATTTTCATGACTGCTTTGTTAATGTAATTTTCCTCTTTACACTCTTTAACTTTTACTTTTGACAGTAGATTTCTCAAATTAGATGAGTAAAGTTCATGGCTTGACAGATTTGGTATAATTGATTATCTCGTGTACTTTATCAGGGTTGTGATGGTTCAATTCTGCTCGATGACACATCAAGTTTCACAGGGGAGCAAAACGCGAATCCTAATCGAAATTCTGTGAGAGGGTTCAATGTTATTGATGATATAAAGGCTGCAGTAGAGAAGTTGTGCCCATGGGTAGTGTCATGTGCAGATATCTTAACAATGGCTGCTCGAGAATCAGTTGTGCTGGTAAGCAGTTCTCTGATTAGCTTTACGTTCACAATTATTGCAATTACAAAGAACAAAATGATATATGTGAACGTTGCCTGTAACTACAGAAAATCCATAGTTACACCCACTCACGAATTAAATAGATATCAAGTCGAATGAAAACAAGATCACAAACAAATCTACTTCCCTTTTATTAAGATCCGTAATATCTCAAGTTACAAGTCTCTCAAGAACACTCTAGATCTAGATTGCTCTCTTACAAAGATTCTCTCTCTCTCTCCAATAATGTTCCAACCTCTTCTCAAGAGGCTAAGTCCCCCTTTTATAGTGCGATATTACATAATGGAATACAGCTCGATTTATCTCGGACGGGCGCTTTTACCTCGCTCCAAACAACTTTTATACTTACTTTTCGCCTTAAAGATCGGCTCATGTCGGGGACAGCTGTCCCTTTTCTTGCATAAAAATCCACACTTCGGGTTATTACTTCGGGAAACCTCACTATTTCTTGGACAATAAATCACACCTCGCGCAATCGACTTCGCGCTCCTTCCCTTTTCTTGTGCAACAATCCTCACCTTGTTAAATGTCTCCTCGAGCAAGTTATGCGAACCTCGCCAGATATATTTCCGAGCAAGGTAGTTCTACTTCGCTAGATGCCCTTCTGAGCAGGTTGGCTCTACTTCACTGGATATGTTTCTGAGCAATATAGCTCTACTTCGCTAGATGCCCTTCCGAGCAGGTTGGCTCTACTTCGCTGGGCGGGACTTCGTTAAGGCAGATCTGACAGTTAATTGGACCATTCACTTACAGTCCTTCGGAAGTGGTGAACGATATCTTTCTCGAAGATACTTCTCATTATTCCACCGAATTCTCCTCGGACACGTGGCGGTGTGGTTTTCTGTACCTACATTTTGCCTTTTCTCATTCCTTTCGCGGGTACCAAGAGAGGAAAGAGAATCCTGCATTAATTTCGTAACCGCCACGTACGCGGATTTTCCACTAGCTTGTCCCCCATGATTCTTATCTACAGTTGCCAACCGGTTTCCCTTCCTGTGTAACCGTTTCTCTAGGTCATTCTTTGGGTCCATTATAAATAGTCATCTCTCTCATCTTCTTTTCTTCTTTACGTCTTTCAATTTCATCTTCCCCAGCACTGTTTTCCTGTATACTCTGCTCGCTTTTGATATCCTTAGTTTTCCTCACTTCTTTCACTTCGTTCTTTCTTTTTTCAACAATGGCGCCCAGAAAGTTTCCTCTTGCCACTACGTCAAAGGAACTCGAAGATTTCCAGGCCGATTTCAAAAAACTAGGTTTAACGTTGTCACCGGCGGTGGATCTTACAGTTGTGTCTCCGGTAACTTGCGACCACGGATGGAGTTGAATAATCGTTGGATTGAGGTAGAGACATGGTCATCTACCGGGATGATTGCCACTTTGGGTCAATTGAGAGCGGGTTTAACCTTCCCGCCGTATGATGCCGGAATCCTCTTTTCTGTGAGATTCTCGCTCATCTCAATAGGGGAGCCTTCCAGTTGAATGGTAATTCCATTCGGATTTGCAACGAATTTGTGAGGCGTTCCTCCGGCGGTTTATCCCAGATCCCAGCTGTGGAGGAGAGCTTCAACCCTGCGGACTACAACCTGGCTTCTTTCTCGGAGAATTACTTCGACAAGACTCGAGGTAAACGAAGGAAATTTCAAGAATGGGGTGTTTCCTTACATCGGAGGTCCCTGAAGGATCCTTCCAAAGTCCTCCTTTTGGATGTTGAGCCTGCTGGTTCTTCGAAGGAGGCCCCCAAAGGCCCCTCCTTGCTCCTAACTAACGATGAGGACTGGATGATGTTCCCTGTTGTTATCGAAGGTCCCCTCGTCTGGGGTTATGATGAGTCCGGGAATGCTCGGGAAGGCCCCCTCCCAAGTCACGTTCATCTCGCTTCCTTTGAGCCTTGGAGGTTCAACTGGTCCGAGAAGCCTTCCGATGTGAGCTCGCTAGTCTTTTCGCTCCTTTCATTTTGGTGTCCTTTATTTGAATTCTTTTTTTTTTGTGTTATATATATATATATTTTTTTTGTAGTATTCGTTGCCTGCTCCCGTCTTGATCAAGGATAGATCCTATAAGAAGCTTGCCGTTGGATATCCTGTTACGGACCAGGTAAGCCGTTTCCCGCTTCGCTTCTGGTATTCAAATTCCGCTTTCAGACTCTAATCTTTGATTCTGACAGGATGAAGAACCCGCGGAAACCCCCGTTGTAAACCCTCGTGTTCTGAAGCGAAGTCACCGGGAGAACTCTTCTGATGCGGCTGCTGCTACCAAGGTATCCTGCTACTATGTTTACTTCGTGATAGTACTCCCTCTTTGTTGCCTTAGACCTTGTTAAACTCCTGGATACTAACCCCTGTTTCCTTGGTTCCTCAACCCACACCTGCTGCTGGACCCCAAAAACGCCGTAGAGTTTTGAATATGGGGGATCTCACCCGTATGCCCTCTGCCCAGAAGCCAGCAGAATTTCCTTCTCCTCCTGGCAAGAACAAGCCCGAGAAGCTAAAGAGCGCCACTCCTCCTCCGAAGGTTCTCATGCCCACTCCTAGTATCACAGTGGAAGAGCCCCCAGTTAGACCATCAGCAGGTCCTTCTAGTGAGAAGACCCGGAGAGTTTTCGAAGCAGAAGATCCAGCCTATGCCCCCGACATGGACTTCTTAAGGAACGCTCTTATTTTAACTCGGGAGAACCCTTCCACGAGGTCTGCAGCCATGGAATCTGTAATCTCGCTGTGCGCTGACACTTTTCTAGCTCAAGATCAAGCTTTCATGCAGAACGCTTCGTTAAATCTTTCCACCAACCAGCACGCTGCTATTATGGCCCTGGTTAATATTATTGATCTTAAAGCATTTGTCGTACAAATCCCGGGAAAAACAGTAATCTACAACCCCAAAAATCAGTTGTCGTACATGTACGACAATGTTTTTCCATAGGTTGCATAGGGGGGGGGGGTTGTTTTAAGTCCTCAAATCTATACAACTCTTAAGATAGAGTCGTAAACATAGTTGTGGTTTAGTTTTGTACAATGTTTTTTTCAGTTGTCAAAGTATTTCGAAATTTGATCTTAATGCCTAACACAACTCATACCTGGGTTGTGAAAATAACTCTTATACTACACTTGTTGAGGTTGTAGAAATTTCTTTGACAACATTGGTTTAAGTTGTATTTTTATTTCTTTGACAACTGTGGGAAGAGTTGTATGTCTTTTCTTTGATAACTATGAGAATAGTTGTATGTCACTTCAAACAACTCTAATTATGAGTTGTGGTACATATTGGATTTGGAAAAAAATAATTAAATTTTGAGAATTTAAATACAAAATTAAATCTGTAATACTTTAATAACCATGTATTTATGCTTCACAAAAAAAAAACATGTATTTGAAAAATAGACCATATTTCCAATTATAACCCTTGAACTGGCTTAGTTCATGACTTGCAATCCTTGTCCCCAACTGCAACAACATGAACTACCATTGTAACCCTTGAACATTATAGGCCACCAGCACCTCCAATTTCAATCCACAGTCCACCTGCAATGAACACAAAAAATCCAGCTCTATACACTTCAGCATCACCTAACTGCACTCCATTCATTCAACATACATGCTAGGCACCACTAGCATTCAATTTTCCACAGTATTTGCATCCCCAAAATCCCATGGCCTTCCTCTTCACGGCATACTGCACAAGGAACAAAATTGATTACTAACTCGATTTTAGAAGGGAAAAACAAAACATAACAAAGATACTACACGAGTTTGTTCATCTCAATGGAACAAGGTTTAAAGTTTAAACCAAGGAAAGCTAATGCATTACACAATTATTCTGTATGCCTGGTGAGAAAATTACCCTTTTTCATTTACAGTGTGGTCGATTGTCCCAGTGTACACATGAAGCCTGAAAATTTCATGAACAGAAACATTGTTTCAGTCTGCAATGAAGAGAACTACAACAAAAATACAGTAACACATGAAACAAGTGACTAAATTTTACCCAGAAAAGTTCTCGCTTAACTTCTGAAGAGCTGGAGGAGCAGCTAAGGAAGATATCTTCCATGACAAGTACACATGGTCAGCAAACAGAGCTAAATACAAGTGATATTTTACATATTAGCATGACCAATCCAAAAATTATAGTAAACGGAAATCATTTTTGATAGTGTTCTACTTACCAAAGTTGAGTATTACCGTAATCAAGCATTAGAGAGAATACTAGAATCTTCTGATGTAATCAAGCATAGACTATTGCCGTCCAATTTTATAGAAGTAACTTAATTAACCTGAAATCCAGATCCTTCAAAGTTGAGTGAGCATCAGCTACATCAATAAAAAATTCCATGCTAGGCCATATGAAGACTCTTAAGTGGTCATCCTGCACAAATAATGAATAGGGGATTATGTTGACTATCAACTGTGTAAGACTGCTCTTTTGATTCTTTAATAGACACTTTAAATTCATTAAACATTCGTAGGGGGAATAGTTAATGAGGGAAATATGAAGAAAAGAAAAGAATTGATTTTTCAATGAGATGATCACTACCTCACCTCCAACAGCAAGTACAAAACCCTCCTTGTTAAACGCCAATGCCAATTGCTGGCCAACATTTTCCAACTGCGTAAGCACCGTCTCAGAAGCTCTTACGCCCAAATCATTGGTTTCCATGCTTGTTGGTGCAATCCACTCGAACAACCTACATGATAATTACACTATAAGAAATTTACATCTCTAGTTACATACAAATAATTACTATCCTAGAAGGGACAAATAAGAAATAGCTAATTTCTGGATCAAATAAACGTTCTTTACTGCCTGGCAACAACTATTTACACTTAAGCCTCCATAGAGCATGAAATATGAGACAAAATGGGAGAACTCGATACAAAATGCAAGTGGGAGCCATTGCAAATGTATCTAAGTTGGACATCAATCTAATAACAAGACTATTGTATAACAAAACAAGAGGAAGTTAAAGTTTACACTGCTCCAAAATTCTTCTCTAAACCATCTATGATGTTGTTACTAAAGATCAGATTCAATCACACAATTTATAGGATCCTTCTAAATTCCTCGCCAACTAATTCAAATATGGTTTATTGCACCAAGTGGTGTACAACTTACCAAAAGAGGGATATCACCATGTTAAGCAAGTGGTATGGCCTTCTCCACCTGTCAAAAACCTAAATGATCTTTAAGGGGAAAAATGGTAAGAAAGAGATAGCAAGAGAGAGTTCGGCATTACAGCAGGCCACAGGCCAAGTGGTCCCCTGTGAACTTCAAAGATTTAATGATTAAAAATCTTTTCAACAAGATGTACTGCAAAATGTTCAAAGGGTAGAGAGAACAGAGGTTTATTCTCAACTGATCTGTTTAATATTTTAAATCAAGAGATCTACTTACCACTTTTATCTTCTTGAAATCAACTCCACGGTCCCAGTTACATGTATACCTGCTAAATTCACCATTTCTGCTTGAAAACAGCACGAGGGTCAAAGTTTCTGGGTGCATAAAACATTCATATTTGATTCAAATTAAACAACCAATAGCTCTATAGAAAGATAACAATCTCCTCTACAATTTTCGTTATACATAATGAACTAATTCGGTCTCTAGCATACCTATAAAAGTCCATAAAAACGCATACTCACCGCAGTTACAAGTAATTTCCAGATTTCATAATAACTCTAAAATTGTCAAAACTTAAGATGGTGGATGTTCAACTCTATTGAACTCTGCAATTCAAGCACACCACCACTGGAGCCAAACCAATTCCTTCTTCTCTGAAATCCCATCTAAAATGTTGCTCTTGTACCTGCATCTATAACCATTGCAAATTCAAACACCAATAGATTTAAAATAGGGTTTGAACCTTACAACTTGACCTGTCACATTCTTTATGAATACTAATCTGATCCGATAGAAATTTATACCACACATTAATAGATATATCACAGGAATTGTATCAAAATTTCATAGAAAAGTAACGGTTAGAACCTAATTTACCACTGATTCTATAAGTTCAACTCAAACTGAATTTCTACAAGTTCACCTGCAAAACTCAGTTGGTTGGGGTACTTCTCTAACTCATATTCAAGTGAAATTTTTACAGAAACATCATAGACTAAATGGGTTACTCCCATTAAAATTTCAGGTCATTCTACACTGTAAAACATCTATTTTCATGGGTTTCTATCTCTGCAGAGTGATCTGAAATCTGTAGCAATGTAATCTGAACCTGGTTGGTTTCATCACATCTTCATCTCCGATCGTACTAAATATTTAACAGAGGTTTCATAATACTGCAAACAACAACATAAATGAAAATTACAGAGATCCAATGGTTCGATTTAAAACTAATATACAAACAACAGCTGCTGATTATTAGAGTTGGGATAGCAATAATTTCGTTTGTGGAATTCGTTAGCAATGGATTCCAGTTCATTGTAGGGATATTGTGGATGCAGTTGCCTGCAATAATAAAAACACATCAAAACATCATTTCCTTTACCCTAAAAACATCTTAAATCTAACCAAAACATCATTTCCTTTACCCACTGCACAAGAGCTACTCAAAACACCCATGAATTCAGTAATATACAAGAGCTACTCAAAACACGGCATATCAAATGAAAGTAAAACGGAAATGAATTTCATACAGCAACCCATAATTCATTCTTCACAGAAAATGAATTTCAAATAAAAGTAAAACGAAAACGAAAATTGATAAAATTGGAAGAAAACATCTAATAGAGAAAGATACAAACCGGTATAAAAACTAAATAAAACGAACCCTAATTCTTATCATGTTAATTACCTTCCCCTGTAACCAAATCTCGATTCTTATCTTAATTCCAGGCCTAAAAATCCAAACCCTAATTATTTGATTCTCCATCTAAAAACATTTCCACAAGTAAAACTAAACAATACCCTTTTGTTTCTTCATCAATTAATAATCGATTTACTAATCGATTTTATTCAATTCAAAAGTCAGATTCAAAACCCTAACTGCTTCTCTCTGTTCATCAAGAATCTATAACTATCCCTAGTAGTCTCTTCCATGGTTCACAACAGCACCATCACTTCAACATGTACATACTCACATCAATTGAATCTCTCAAACCGAATCTCAATCCCATCTCTCAAACCCTTGAAAATCATCACATCAGACAGAGAATGGAGTAGAAAAGAGGAGGAAATAGAGGAAATGATTTTCTTCATCTGTTTATGTCTTTCTTCTTTAGATCCATAGATTTAATGGATTTTTTTTTTCTGAGAGATTGGTTTTTTTTTTGTTTCAGAGTTTTTTTTTCTCGAGAGACTGGTTCGTTTTTTTTTGTTTCAGAGAGATGAAACAGATCTCCAAAGGGGAGAAAAAAAAATCCACGGATTGTTTTTTTTTTTTGCTTTTTTTTTTGTTTGGACGGTGAGGATCTGAATTTAAGAGTGCCACACGGATTATGAAAAAATCTTGACGGCTGAAATTGTATTTGGGATGTTCATACGGATTGAAAGCATGTGTGTTTCTCTCTGTGCTAATACGAACTCATATATTGGGTTTATTATCAACCTTCGACATGAAAAAAAAATCCAAAAAAAATATTAATAAATTTAGGACATTGTTATCGACATTCTGATATAAAAAAATCCAAAAAATATATAAGAATGAAGCTGGAAAATAAGAAGTGAATTCGATAATTGGTGTGTTTCTTTGTGCTTTCTCTTTGTGTTTCCGGTTTGAATTTCGACTAGTCGCATAGGTCATGAAGTAATTTTAACAAGTCATACAGGTCATGAAGTAATTTTAACCTCTAGTTTCAAATGTGGTATAACGGCATTAAACCAACCCTATTCTGGCATATTGTATGCAAACCCTGGCTCCGAGATCGAAACCTGGCCGTCAGTGGACTATTATAAGTCTGAAATTTCGTAAGAACGATAAAATCCATCCATTTACAGGTAAGATTTCTTTGGAATATTCTCGAAACATTAAACCAACCATATTCTGGCATATTGTATGCAAACCTTGGCTACGAGATGGCCGTCAGTGGACTACTATAAGTCCGAAATTTCGTAAGAACGATAAAATCCATCCATTTACAGGTAAGATTCCTTTGGAATATTCCCCGAAACATTAAACAAACCCTATTCTGGCATATTGTATGCAAACCTAGCTCTGAGATCGAAACCTGGCCGTCAGTGGACTACTATAAGTCCGAAATTTCGTAAGAACGATGAAATCCATCCATTTACAGGTAAGATTCCTTTGGAATATTCCCCGAAACATTAAACCAACCATATTCTGGCATATTGTATGCAAACCCTGGCTCCGAGATCGACACCTGGCCGTTAGAATTGAACAAAACAGATTCAAAGATTACTAAGAGTTAGACCTGAGTTTCTCTTTCGGATGAACTGGAGACGAAATAAATCTGAATTGAACATCGCAGGTTCAAAGATTACTACAGTTAGACCTGAGTTTCTCGTTTGGATGAACTGAAGACGAAATATATCAGAATTGAATATCACAGACTGTGAAAATGACCATATTACCCTTATTGGAAAAAAGTGCAATAAATGTAATGGTGATTGTGAAAATGACCATACTACCCTTATCGGAAATAAGTAAAGTAAATGTTACCGATTGTGAAAATGACTATATTACCCTTATCAGAAATAAGTGAAGTGATTCTTACAGACTGTGAAAATGACCATATTACCCTTATTAGAAAAAGTGCAATAAATATTACGGACACCGTGAAAAATGACCCGACTACCCTTATCAAAAATCAGTAAAGTAAATATTACGGACTGTGAAAATGACAATATTACCCTTATTGGAAATAAGTGCAATAAATATTATGGAGACTGTGAAAATGACCAAACTACCCTTATTTAAAATAAATAAGGTAAATATTATAGACTGTGAAAATGACCATATTACCCTTATTGGAAATAACTGCAATAAATATTATGTAGACTTTGAAAAATGACCAGACTACTCTTATCAATAATAAGTAAAGTAAATATTGCCGATTCTGAAAATGACCGGACTACCCTTATCAGAAATAGGTTGAGTAAATATTACATACTGTGAAAATGACCATATTACCCATATTACCATATTACCCTTATTATGGTCATTTTCACAGTCTGTAATATTTATTCTACTTTTTTTTTCCGATAAGGGTAGTCTGGTCATTTTTCAAAGTCTTCATAATATTTATTGCAGTTATTTCCAATAAGGGCAATATGGTAATTTTCATAGTCTGTAAGAATTACTTTAGTTATTTTCGATAAGGGTAATTTGGTCATATTCACAGTCTCCATAATATTTATTGCACTTTTTTCCAATAAGGATAATATGATCATTTTCACAGTCTGTAACATTTACTTTACCTATTTTTGATAAGGGTATGATGGTCATTTTCAAATTCTGCATAATATTTATTGCACTTTTTCCAATAAGGGTAATATGGTCATTTTCACAGTATGTAACATTTACTTTACTTATTTTCGATAAGGGTAATATGGTCATTTTCCCAGTCTCCATACTTTTTATTGCACTTATTTCTAATAAGGGTAATATGGTCATTTTCATAGTTTCCATAATATTTATTGAGTGTATTTTCAATAAGGGTAATATGGTCATTTTCATAGTCTTTAGATGAAGACAGATTTCATTTATTGCACTTATTTCCAATAAAGGTAATATGGTCATTTTCACAGTCTGTAACAATTACTTTACCTATTTTTGATAAGGGTAGTATGGTCATTTCCACAGTTCGCGTAATATTTATTGTACTTTTTCCAATAAGGGTAATATGGTCATTTTCACAATCTGTAACATTTACTTTACTTATTTTCGATAAGGGTAATATGGTCATTTTCCCAGTCTACATAATATTTATTGCACTTATTTCTAATAAGGGTAATACGGTCATTTTCACAGTCCGTAATATTTAATTTATTTTTTTCGATAAGGGTATTTTGGTCATTTTCACAGTCTCCATAATATCTAAATATGAAAGGATGGTTGGAATACCTCACTTGGACACAAGAGGCTCCGGTTCAACTCATCTCACCTGAGCCTCATTCTTTTTTTCATTTTTTTTTACAACTCTTATAAGGGTTGTGGTAGTAATAATAAAAAAAATAGGACAAAACTACCAATATTGAGAGGAAGGAAGAATGGTTAAGGGATTGTGCTAACACCTAGTAGGCTTGTGTTCGAATCCCTCAAACACCATTTTTCCAAAAGATAAATTTTTTTATCTTCAACAACCCTTATAAATGTTGTCGTAGAGTTATTCACTACCTTAACGAGATGAGTTGTTAAAGTCTAAAGATGGTCACTACTCTTTTCACAAAAACGTTGTGATTTTAATTCTCATCACGACTCTTTGTTCCTCTTTGGTCCTAAGAGTTGGACGTTTTTATACTTTGACAACTTTTGTTTGACAAAAGTTGTCAAACATACCACCTTTCACAACCTTAAATATACGAGTTGTGAAGTTACAGTTGTAGATTACTATTTTTCCCGTAGTGGGCCCCATCTTACTGAAAATTCTTCACAGGAGTTCAACCGTCACATGGCTCAACTCGTGGAGATGAGGGTTGCTCGGGAGGATCTGAAGACTGCCAATGAACGACTTCAGGATCTCAGGAATGATCTCGCTGATGAAAAGTAGCGCTCCGCTAAGAAAGATGAGAAGATTTCGGAGCTCCGCAGTAAGTTTAATCTTTTCTCGGTCCTTATGTCTATCTCGTTCTCGTTTTTACTATCTTGTTGTTTTCGTCAAGCCCGTTCTTCGAAGTATTATATGAATTTTGAAGAAGCCAAGTCAGCCGTGGATGATTACCAAGCAGAACAAGCAAACCTTTTGTCCCAGATTAATTGCTACATATCTGAAAACGAGATTCTGAGCGAAAAACTTTCGACGTCATATTCTCTGGCTGATCATGGCCAACGAGTCCGCTACCCATGAAGAGTCGAATTTCCACCTTCGTGAGGAGAATGAACGATTGAGGACCGAGCTTCGGCAGATCAGTAATTCTCTCACCACTTCCCATAATCTTCACTCCTCATCCATGGACCGAGCTAGGCGCCTTGAGGAGGATAAAGAAAGAGTAATTAAGAGAAAGGACAGGTTCGAAGCTGAACTTCGCAAGCTCCGGAGTGAACTCAACGAGTTGAAATCGGGATATGAGAAGCTGAAGGCGGAAAATGCCTGGTTAAGGAACGAAAACAACGAATTGAATAGCGACATGTCTTCAATCTTGGTTCGCTTGGAGAGGCTCCAGAGAAAGAAAACTGCTCCCTCTCCTCCTGCGAAGAAGAAGCTTGTCGTGCCTCCTCGAGGTGGTAAACTTGTCATCGGATCCCCTAATGATGATAGACCCATGTCCGGCCTTGGAGAGGACGTGGAAAAATCACCTCTAGAACTTCACAGCTTTCTCGAATCAGAATTATCAAGACTTGACCATTTTAATCTTGACGTCCAGAAAACCTTATACTCTGTTATTTCGCAGAAAGAAGGTAGCTCTAGGTATTGTTGTTGCTTCGTGCTTCGCTTAGTTACTCTTGTTTCTCATTCTACTGTTATCTTGCAGAATCTGAGGAAAGTTTGAAGAGTCAAATTTTGCACTTGTCTCGCCAAAAGGATAGCTTGGCTGAGGAATTATCCAAATTGCAGGGAGAGCTTGCTTCTTTGAATGAGGATTGTGATAAGATGGAGGAGGACGCCAGGAAGGTAGCGAAATGGACTCGCCGGAATGCCCAGAAAGAGAAGGTGAAATTCGTTACCGAGTTCTACGAATCTCATGGTCTCGACGTCCCTGACATGAACCTCGAGGTTTTCTCCGACGATGAACCCTTGTCTTCGCCGAAGCTGAGAACGAAGATCTGAGTCGATGAAGACATTGAGAAACCCCGCCACGAGGTTCGTCAAAGCAATGTGGAGGTAACGATGCTGGGGCTGGTGCCAATACTGGAGCTGGTGACAATAATGGGGTTGCGGGATTTGATGGCAATCCTGATGAAGAGGGAGTTAACAATCCCTGATTATTTGTTGTGACACTTTGGTTCTTTGTCCTTTTAACATTTTATCTGGGCGCTCCCAAGCTTGGGGGGCATGACAATTTTTGCTCGTATTTTGCCTTAATATATTAGCTTTTCCCTTTCTTTGCTTCATTTGCTGTGCTTATATATATAACCTGCATGTTCGTTAATGGCTGCCTTGCCCTGGTATTTCAGAATCACTCCGAGATACCAAGTATATACTTGACGAAGGAAATAATCAAAGAATAATTAATGTTGCTTAAGTATATACTTGCCCCTTATTCTTTGGGTGTTTCCGAAGTAAATTTTTTTTGTCTTAATGCGAAATAAATGCTCGAAAGAATAAAATCGTATTTGAAGTATATACTTGCCTCTTATTCTTTGGTGGATTTATGTAGCATACCTTGTGCTTTTAGCTCCGATCGTTCTGCCTTAGTTGTTTATGCGAGTCGATCTCGTATATCTCGCTGCTTCTTTGCAAGTGTATACTTGCCTTTTTGTTTTGCCTCAGGTCTCATGTTTTTCTTCACATCTCTATCATCAGTTCGGGGTCTTATTTTGCCTCCTAGTTAAGGTCTCATTATGCCCCACCCCGTTGGTCAGGGCTTTTCGACAAAGTCTCAGACACTCTTTACTCTTGCGAAGTAAAGACCCATCAACCTCGCCTTATCTCGCTCATTGAGGTCTTATTATGCAACAATATCACAGGCCTACCTACTCCCATGAGTACCAGCCCCGTGACATTTCCGACTTTGGTGGTCACTCAGCTCCCTAAAGGAGGGTGCCGTCCCTTCCCCTCTGAATACCCCCGTGCTTTTGGGCTTAGGCATCAGTTGCTTCGTGACCTCGTGCCCTTTTGCCGATATGGCTCCAGGTTACGAAGTCACACCCTAGTTGGGGTGGTTTTGGGACCGAGCGGAAGAACTACACCAGGACATCTTCTTCTCCACTGGCTAGTTCTTACACCCCTCACCGAAGGTTACCCAATTGGGGCCCTCGGCGGATGGGTCTTACGATTGCCCCGAGCTAGTGGTTTTTAGCCACTTCTGAGATTATCTCGTGACGCGCGTGTAGGTCTTACATTTTCCCTAGCACTTTGTGCGAACTAGGTTGCACGCCACGAGGTCTCAGCCTCCCTAAGTAGAGGTTTTATATAGGACTTACTATCGCCTATTTTGAGGGTCGTAAGAAGACCTCCTAAATGAGGTCTTACTTGTGGCCCTCGCATTTTCATGTTTTGAATTTACACATATATATTTTTTGCACATTTTCCAATGTTGTTAAACAAATAGTTCATTCATTTTTGATTGATACATATGCTTGTACCTTTCCTCTCTTTTTTTTTATCAAATCTTCATGAGTCTCCGTTGCTCATGGGTAATATTTCTTGATGTAAATTGGATTCCATGGGTGGTCCAATCTTCGACCTTGCCTTTCTGCTTCGCCATATACAATGTCCTCGTTACTGTCTGTATCCTTTCCTTCATAGTCCGCGAGTTCATAAGCTCCATTTCCTACTTTTCTTTTTACGATGAAAGGTCCTTCCCACGTAGGCTCCAGTTTTCCTCCGGGTCCCTTTTGATATGGTGGTATTTCGCGCAGGACCAGCTCCCCTGGGACTAAACTTCTTTCTTTCACCCTCTTGTTGTATTCACGAGATAATCTCCTATGATAGTTCGTCATGTGTTGCATGACCATCTCCCTGTTTTCCTCCAAGTCATCTAACTTTGCTAGGATCATGTCCGAGTTTAAACCCCTTTTCCAGGCTTCTTTTTTTGTAGTGGGGAACATGATCTCAGTAGGCAGAACCGCCTCAACTCCGTATGCCAAACAAAATGGAGACATTCACGTTGCTTCGCGCCTCGTGGTTCTGTATGACCATAGCACCTTCGGAACTTCCTCGCACCAGTTATGGTGATGTCCGTCTAACTTCTCTTTTAGGGTGGCTGCTATCGTCTTGTTCGTTGCCTCCGCTTGCCCATTACTCTGTGGGTATAGCGGGGTCGATTTTGCGGACTGTATCTTGAAAGCACTAAATAACATCTTCACGTTTTCCCCCTCAAATTGCATCCCATTGTCAGAAACGATTTGCAGAGGTACTCCAAACCTATATATGATATGTTCAAGTATGAAATCATACATGTCACCATCTCGTGTGTTCTTCACAGGCTTTGCCTCAAACCATTTTGTAAAATAAAACGTTGCCACTATCAGGTACTTCCGCTGCAAGCTTCCGGCAACAAATGGCCCCACGATATCTATTCCCCATATGGCGAACGGCCATACACTTAGCACAGAATTTAGGCTTATCGAGGGTGCATGTATACGCTTTCCGAATCTTTGACAAGCTTCACACCTCGTTGCCACACCTTTTGCGTCTTTATGCATGCTCGGCCAAAAGTATCCCTGCGTCTTGGTTTTATAGGCCAATGATCTGGTTCCACTGTGATTTCCAGCGTCCCCGTAATGTATTGCCTTCATAATTTGCACTCCTTATTCTCGTGACAAGCATCGCAATAGTGGCCCCAGGAATGATCTTTGATACAGGATTCCTTCTCTTAGTTCATAGTTTGTGGATCTCCCTTTGATTTTGTGCGCCTCAAACCTGTCTCTGGGTAGATCACCCTTCTCGAGGTATTTGTGAATAGGTGTCCTCCAGTCATCTTCTTCTACCCTGTCAGATGCACTACCCTCTACTATCATCACAGACTTCTCTTCTTCTAACTCGTTTGTTACTGAGGGTTGCATTAACCTTTCAATTCGGATATATTTTTCCGATGTGTCTTCTATCATTGATGCAATAAAGGCTAAGGCGTCTGCGTGTCTGTTATTATCTCGACTTACTTGTCTCCATATTATATTGGGTATTTTCTTTGAATATTCTTTCACGAGTTGCAAATATCGATTCATCACCGCATCGTTCGCTTGATATCTCCCTTCTATTTGCCTTACTACCAGCTGTGAATCGCTAGTTATTCTTATTTCTTCCAACTTCATCTCGATAGACAGCCTCAAGGCCTGTATGACTGCCTCATATTCTGTCTCGTTGTTAGTGGCTTTATATTCCAATCGGAAGAAAAATACTATTCCCATTCCTCCTCCAGCGCTGTTGGATGATCCATCTACAAATATCTCCCATCTCCTCGGGTGATTTTCTTTCAACAAATCTGTAGGATCCGGACGCTCCTCATCTATATCCAACATTTCTTCCACACCTTCGTCTTCTTCTATTGGGAATTCGGCTAGGAATTCCGCTACTATGTGTGACTTCGTTGAAGTTTGTACCTCGTATTTTAATCCGAATTGATCTATTCGGGTGTTCCATCTTTCGACTCGCCCAACTCTCTTCGTATTCTTTAAAGCTGACTCTATAGGGATTCTCGTTAGAACTTTTATCCTGTGAGTCTGAAAATAAGTCCTTAATTTTTCTGATGAATACACCAGCGCTAGAATCAACCTTTCTATCTTTGTATAGTTCTTTTCAGCAGCATTTAGTGTTTTGCTGACGTAAAAGATAGGTTTTTCAACTCCTTCATCTGTCCGAAGCAAGACCGAACTGATGGCATTTGGCGTAGCTGCGAGACAAATTAGCAGTTCTTCGTTTGGCTCGGGCTTTTGGAGAATTGACAAATTGATAAGATATTCTTTTATATTTTGCAGGGCCTATTCGCATTCTTGTGTCCACGAAAATTTTGTTCCCTTCTTAAAAATATCGAAGAAGTGTTTGCATCTATCCGAGGATTTAGAAATGAATCTTCGCAGAGCTGCCAACTGTCCGTTCAGTTTTTGCACGTCTTTTATCGTTGCTGGCGATGGCATGTCCAATATGGCTTGAACCTTTGATGGATCTACTTCGATCCCCTTCTCAGACATGATGTGACCCAGGAACTTCGCTGACTCCACTCCGAATATACACTTCGCAGGATTTATTTTCATTTTAAACACTCTCATCTGCTCGAAGATTTCTTTCAAGTCTTCAACATGGTCCCCTGACTCCTTAGTTTTAACCAACATGTCGTCGACGTAGACCTCCAGCTTGTTGTGCACCCATTTTGCAAAAATCTTCTCCACCATCCGCTGGTAAGTTTCCCCTGCGTTTTTTAGTCCGAACGGCATTCTTGTGTAGCAATACAAGCCTCTAGGAGCGAAAAAGGCCGTGTGCTCTTGATCTTCTTCCGTGAGTGGTATCTGGTTGTACCCACAATAACCGTCCATTAAAGTTAACCTCTTGTACCCCGACGCTGACTCCACCATTTGCGGGATATTGGGTAGTGGGAAACTATCCTTCGGAGAAGCCGTATTTAAGTCGCTGAAATCTATGCATATTCTTATTCCCGTAGTCTTTTTTGGTACTATCACCATGTTAGCTATCCATGTCGGATACTTCACGGGTCTTATTATTCCCGAGTTTAACATTTTCTGCAATTCTTGCTCTATTTGCTCGTGATAAGCAGTGGCTATTTTTCGTATTCGTTGCCTTATTGGTTTGATTGCTGGGTTTAGGTCCAGTTTGTGGCAAGCGACTTCAGGATCTATCCCAGGCATCTCGTTCATGCCCCATGCAAAGATATCACTATATTCTTTCAACAGCCTTATCAACCTTTCCTCCTCATCCGCCTCCATCAATGTTCCTATCTTCACCTTTTTCGTTTCGTCTTCGCTGCTCAAGTTTATTTCTTTCGTGGGTTCTACTGCTGCGAAGTTCAAGACTGGCTCTCCAAGCGGAGATGGGCCCTTTAGTTGCTGCACGGGTTCGTCCTTATCTTCTGGGATTTCACTTGGGATAGCCCATTCTTCCTTTGCTTTGACCATATACACCATTAATTCTTCCTCCCTCTTTGCTTCTTGTACTCTCTTCTTTTGTTCCTTTTTTCGCTTTATCTTCTCGTCATAGTTGTGCACATCTTTATCATTACATTCTCTGGCTTCCTTCTGATCTCCCTTTATCTCGCCAGTACCGCTTGGCATAGGAAATAGAATAGCTTGGTGATATGTGAATGATATTCCCTTGATCCCATGTATCCATGGTCGCCCGATCAGAGTGTTGTAGGGAGATTCTACATCCACCACGCATACTGTTACCTCGGTTTCAAGTTCCCCTGCGAAGATTTTCACGATAAGCTCCCCTCTTGGCTTCGATGCTACTCCGTTAAACCCATAGATATTATAGGTTGATGGTACCAGATCCGAATCTCGGTAGCCCATCACTTTGAACGCGTCGTAGAATAGAATATCTACCGAGCTCCCTGTGTCCACTAAGATCCTATCTATTGCCCATATTTTCTTTTTTCCTGCGGAACTTTCTTCCCACTTCGTATGCTCTCCGAAGTTCAAAGTGATTACCAAAGGATCTGTGTGCGAAGCTCCTCCTTCCGGGGCGTCTGCTGTTGAGAAGGAAATAGTCCTTCTCTGCCACTCTTCTAATGGTTCTTTCTTCGCAATGTTGTATATCTCGTTTCCTTCAAAATCCCGCTTATAAACCCTTTGTAACATATTATCATGAAAGTTTTGTATATTTTTCGCAGAGTGAATGATGGAGTTGCAGTTTAACTTCTGTGCTCCTCTGTCGATTTCGATTCTGTATACTTTTGATTGCTTTTGATCACCTCTTGGAGGTGGGGGCGGGGGTACGGGTCCTGAATTTGCCAAGAAATGCTTGAGTTTTCCCTTTTCAATTAGGCGAAGTATTATTCGTCGAATGTTTCTGCAATCTTCCGTGCGGTGTCCGTGGAAGCAATGATACTTGCAAAAGTCATTATTTCTCACACTTGACAAGGGCTCCACCCCAAAATTTCCCGGGGGTGGAATTTCTTCCGTCAAGACAATTGACTCCCATATCTTCTCGACAGTAATGTTGATCTCGGGCAAAACTACATCCTCGAACTGCGGTTTCTTTCTCCCATATTGCTGCCCTGGTTGGTATCTTCGTGAGTTCCTTGGATTATCATCTCGGAATCCTTCGTAGTTCCGAGGTCTTGGATCGATATACCTCGGATGTTGATCTATCCATTCTTGGTCCCCACTGGATACTGCTACTAGCTTCGCGGGTATTGTGGCTAGTGGTTCCGCGTCCTCATATTTCATATCGCCTTCTATCACATTTGTTATTCTGGGCAGCAGACGCGAGTTTCCCTCCTTGGATTGAATTGGGGCTGCTTCAATCGCCTCCCTTTGTTTCTCCTCCAATGCCACGTATTCCTCCTGATACTCTCGGAGTTCACTCATTGATATTGTGTTACGAATTACAAAAAGCTGCGTATGCAAGAGGTCGGTTGGTATTAATGCATTTACGAAGGCCAGGATGAAATTTCTCTCATCTACCCTTCCCGCGAGTTCACTGCATACGGTTCTCCATCTCGTAATTAGACTTCGCAAGTTTTCTCCTGGTTTTCTTCGCAAGTTGAACAAAGTTTCTATTCCCGGCCTTAACATGTTATTGCTTATGTAAGTTGTCAGGAATACTCTCTGCAAATCTTTAAACGACGAGATTGAACCCTCGGCTAGCCCTTCGAACCATTTTGAGGCTTCCCCGGTTAAGCTAGCTGGGAAATATTGGCACAGTACTGTTTCATACCTCGCCCACTGCATTAATGAAAAAGTGTACTGTTTCAGGTGCTGCACTGCATTCCCTGTTCCGTCGAATATGCTTCCGAAGGTAGGCAATGAACACCTTCCCCGGGATTCTTCCCTCTAGTACTTCGCGCGAGAATGGTGATTTGTCAGCTTCCACGATTGCCTCGGGCAGCTGTAACCTTCCTCCCCTTCGTGGATTATTGAGTAAGGCTTTCATTTCCTGTATTTCGTTCATTACTGTCTGATTAACTTCGTCCCTTCCTTCTTCTCGCCTTCATTTTCCTCTCTTGTTACTTCGCTCATCATCACCTTCTCTCCTTTCTTCCTCTTGCCCACTTCTCTCTGCTCGGTATCTCTCCTCTTCCTCTGCATACTTCCTTGCTTCCTCTTGCCACTGTTGTTCTCTGTATCTTTGCTCTTCCCGAGATCTTTCCTCCCTCCGGATCCTCTCAGTTTCTCTTCGCATTTCGTCTTCCCGAAGTCTCTTCTCCTCCCGAGTTCTTTCTTTCTCGAATCGTCGTCTTTGGTCTTCCTAGGTTGTTTCTTCCAGGGCTCTCCTAAGCAACCTTTCTTCGCTACTTTCCCTTCGACGTCTCCTTCTCCATTCTCCTCTTTCTCCTTCCTGTTCGTTCTGATACACTCCCCCTCCTTGATTCACGTTTTCTCCCATTTCAGTTTCACCCCGTGCATCTCGAGCAGTCCGTTCTTCATCAAGTTGGTTGTTTCGCTGTACCAAGATCGCGTTTTGCCTCATGAGTATGGTTCTTTGCTCCATTAGAGCTCTCTCCCTTTACCTTTCTAAGCGCATCACCTCTCTGAGATGCTCCAATGTCATAGTTTCTTCGTCGGCAGCTTCCCCTTCGTTCTCTTGTAGAGGTTCCTCTTCCACCTCCGTTTCAGCGTTAACGGTATGGATCGATCCTTCCCGATAGCGTTCGTCCTCTTCCTGTTGGATCTCACCTTGCCTTCCTCCTCTGCTCGATGTTTCACCTATTTCCATCCCGCCTCCTCTTTCTGCTAGACGCAAGCTTCTCCTCGATGCAGTGAGATGCCGTGCTCGTTCCGGTACTCTTGCCATGGATAACCTATTAATCTTTCTTTCTTCGATTTACCGGCTTTTGACCAGATCTGGCTTTTTTTCCTTCCGGTCAGCAGGTTTCAGATCTACCTTTCTTCTTTTAGCACTATCAGGTTACCTTGACCACTATTCTTCAGTTCCTGCAAAGTAACAACCCACTTAATGATTTGTGTGATAACAGATTTCCCAAACAATCTCAAGTGAGACTAAGATCTCAACATGAAATCCCTGTTTCTCGGCGCCAAAATGTAACTACAGAAAATCCATAGTTACACCCACCCACTCACGAATTAGATAGATATCAAGTCGAATGAAAACAAGATCACAAACAAATCTACTCCCTTTTATTAAGATCCGTAATATCTCAAGTTACAAGTCTCTCAAGAACACTCTAGATCTGGATTGCTCTCTTACAAAGATTCTCTCTCTCTCCAATAATGTTCCAACCCCTTCTCAAGAGGCTAAGTCCCCCTTTTATAGTGCAATATTACATAATGGAATACATCTCGATTTATCTCGGACAGACGCGTTTACCTCGCTCCAAACAACTTTTATACTTACTTTTCGCCTTAAAGATCGGCTCATGTCGGGGACAGCTGTCCCTTTTCTTGCATAACAATCCACATTTCGGGTTATTACTTCAGGAAACCTCACTATTTCTTGGACAATAAGTCACACCTCGCGCAATCGACTTCGCGCTCCTTCCCTTTTCTTTTGCAACAATCCTCACCTTGTTAAATGTCTCCTCGAGCAAGTTATGCGAACCTCGCCAGATATATTTCCGAGCAAGGTAGTTCTACTTCGCTAGATGCCCTTCCGAGCAGGTTGGCTCTACTTCGCTGGGCGGGACCTCGTTAAGGAAGATCTGACAGTTAATTAGACCATTCACTTACACTCCTTCGGAAGTGGTGAACGATATCTTTCTCGAAGATACTTCTCATTATTCCGCCGAATTCTCCTCGGACACGTGGCGGTGTGGTTTTCTGTACCTACATTGCCAATTCCCATGATCACTGATAAAAAAATTGTTCGTGTTTCCTGTACAATTTTTAGCTCGGAGAACCGAAATGGAGAGTACCGCTCGGAAGAAGGGACGCGAGAACTGCAAGCCAGTCTGCTGCTAATAACAACATCCCACTTCCAACGTCTAGCCTTGCGAATCTCATAGCATGTTACAAAGCTCAAGGTCTCTCAACGATTGACATGATTGCGTTATCCGGTATGAATCTCTCACACTGTTCAATATTTCCTTCTCTAACTTACAATCATATACTCATTATTGAAACAACAGGTGCTCACACAATTGGACTAGCAAGATGCACAAGCTTTAGAACTCGTATTTACAACGAGACCAACATCGAGAGATCTTTTTCCGCTCAGAAACAGAGCAAGTGCCCAAGGACTTCAGGCTCAGGAGACAACAATCTAGCAACCCTAGACGTTCAAACTCCAAACTCATTTGACAACAACTATTACAAGAATCTTGTCAGCAAGAAAGGCCTACTTCATTCTGATCAACAAATCTTCAATGGTGGATCGACTGACTCCCAAGTTCAAAGATACGCCAAAAACCCCAATCTCTTTAATGCCGATTTTGTTAAAGCCATGATCAAGATGGGAAACATTACGCCTCTCACTGGCTCTAAGGGAGAGATTCGGAAGAAGTGCGGTAGAGTAAACTAAGAATGAGCGCAACTACTAGGTGTGAATTTTCTTGGAGTGCTGTTTTCTCTAATTTGTATTTCATTCAAGATACTGAAGGACTGTGTTTACGGCAAGTCCAATGTGTCCCTTTGTTTAGTTCTTTCCTTAAAATTCCTGCGGGAAGTCTTATTACTCGAAAAAGGTAGTCGGAACTTAAATATTTGCTAAAAATGTTACAGCAAACTTGTAATAATTATGTTCTTATGCAATGGGATGTCATGTCAATCATTTTTACGAAGAAATATTTTAAATAAAAATTTCAGAACTGGCCAAGCTAACATTCTAGTTTTCACAATTAAACTGCAACCGAGGTTGCGCAGTGGCGTGTCGAGCAGGTATTATGACCCTGTCTTCCTTGACTGCAGTACACTATCACTGATATAAAGGTACAAAAACGCAAATACAAATAATTGCTGAAATGGTGTAAACAGACTCCGAATTTGATCAATTATCTTTATGTTGTAGCATGGCAGTCATTACATGGTCTGAGATTCTTCACCAATCACCACCCGAATCGGCTTCCATGGAGGCAAGCACAAGCTAGCAGAAAAACGTGTTTCATCTAAAAAGACATCTCATCAAATAATTGGTAGGCGAGTCATGAGAGGGTCCAACATGCTAATGGCCGTACTGACATTGATATCGGCAATCACTGCTTTTCGAATCCACCTGAGGGGGTTTTCCAAGTTGACTCCATAGGCTGCTGATTCTAATTTCAACCGTCTTGTGTATGCTTATGAAAATGTAAATTTTTAACAATACTTACACAGTAAAGACGTTTAGTTTTTGTCGGTTCTGTTACAGTTAACAGAATATACTCTGTCATATTCTTTAATCTGCCCATATAGAGTTGAGGTGAGCAGTGAGCACCTTATAGCATTTCCTATGGGAATGAACAAATTTTTAAGTTTGTTCAGCCACGTGGATGAATAAACTCGTTTCTCCACTATACTAAATCAGACCAAAATGAACAGATTTTGTTTTCTAAGACCCCACTAGTATTTTTTTTAATATAAAATGTTTTGTAGGATAAAAATGAAAAAAATAAAATAATATGTAGGTGAGATAAAATAGGATAAAGTGAGATAAAATATGACAAAGTGAGATAAAATAGGATAAATGGAGTAAAAAAATAGTAAAATATGTGTTGGGAATCAGGAATTGCAGACGCCGGCGTTTTTTCTCCAAACGCGCATTGCTGCCAAGATCGCGCGTCCTTCACTCAAGCGCGAGAGATGTTCCGAGCCTGTACAGGTTGCTCTCGAATTTGAACATATATTAGATCTACAAAATCTGACCTATATGATGTGTATTTTTGGAGTCACTGACCAACCAAATGATAAAAGTACAACGCCTAAAGTGAATATTTTTGACATTGTTTTTTATGGTGGATATTGCAATGATCATCATTTCTACAATATTACCTCCTTTGGTTGATTTGGTTTGGCTCTCGACGCTCTTTTCTTTTCGCACCAAATGTTTGAGAAGATTTGAGTTGCCTCTACGAAAATGTCGATTTGACATACTGTTTTATGTTTATAACTAGATATCCATTAACATTAAGGGTTAAATGGCAAAATGCCCCAATTTGGACTACAACGTTGTGAAAATGCCCCGGACGTTAGGCAAAAGATCAAAATGCCCCAAAATGAAATCAAAATGCCCCATTCTGTTATGTATTCCGTTTGAGAGAGTTAAGTGGTCAAAGGCGTAAACATGTGGCCCGCACGTGGAAAAAAAATGGCATTTATACCCTTCTGTCACATGTTTAAAATTCAGGGTTCAAGACCTAGGGTTTAGGGTTTAGGGTTTAAGGTTTAGGGTTCAGCGGTGGTGGTTGTGGTGGTGGCGGCAGTTGTGGTGGTGGCAGCGGCGGTGTTGGTGGTGGCGGTGGTTGTGGTGGTTGTGGTGGTGGCGTCGGCGGGGTTGGTGGTGGTGGTGGCGGTGGTGGTGGTGGCGGAGGTGTTGGTGGTTGCGGTGGTGGCGGTGGTGTTGGTGGTGATGGTGATGGTGGTGATGGCGGTGGCGGTGGTGTAATGAAGTTATAAGCATACGTGTCGGGTGTTATTTCTGTCGAAGGGCAAAAATGAAAATTCACAAAACAGTTGACTAGTCAAAGGTAGTGAAAATGCTCCATTTTGACCAAAATAGAGAAAACTAACGGAATGGGGCATTTTGATCTTTTGCCTAACGTCCGGAGTATTTTCACAACGTTGTAGTCCAAATTGGGGCATTTTGTCACTTAACCCTAGACTAAAAATACTCTTTTTTTCTCTTTTCTTTTTTTTTTCCGTAAAGAATTTTGTGCTCCTAGTTTTGAATTCAAGGTCATGAGTATCACCATCCACGCACTTAAATTAATGAGCATGTTAATTAAAATAGCTATACTAAGAAAATCTGATTTCTTGATACGTTATCTTGTCCGATCTTTCTTTATAATAAGGGACCCCAAAAGGCGACATGGCGACGCCACAATTATTTTGTTCTGCGGTGAAGCCATGTCAACACCCATTTACATGTCATCATTAGCCACCTCATCGCAAATCTTGACTCATAACATTCGTAACTGTTGAAATCTTTACAAATTCATTGGAAACTCATCACAAGACGTCGTGTCTTTGGATGTTTTCTTAAAAAGAAAATTCTTACCAGACAAGTATTTATCCCTAACAATTACTTACACATGTTGGGTTATTGAGTCACAAGTTCAATCAGAAAGAAACAAACATGATACGCTTTTTCTTTATACTTTGTAAAGGTTTTTTCATTTTAATTTAATATTTTCTTCGGATAAAAAAAAATGATAGGCAGATACATGTGAGTGTTTATGGGTACGTAGACCCGATGCCATCCCTTAAATAGTGTAAGACCCTTTCCAATTAGTGCATGCCTCTTCATCTCATATAATCTTTTAGACACACCCTTTCATACCTCCCTTTCTTAGAGACACCGTTTCATATGGTGTCTACAGAAAGAAAAAGTCACATCACTTCCCGAGCGACATAACCTTTGAGCAACATAATCCTCTTTGGAAGTATAAAGCAGCATAATCTTCTTCATTTTTCATTCACTTTGTCATACAAAATGTTAATTTCACACGAATCCAAGGAGAAAAACATAAGCAGGTCACCATGCAGTAATATCACGTGCACGCACGTTGCACATTAAAGAGAAAAATGAAGGCTTGCCTATAATTCTTGGGGTTGGCTCGATGTATTTAGTCAGCTTCGATGCACATAAGGAAGAGTCCCGATTAAGATGGGTTGGAATATTTCTAAAGCACCACCCAATATAACTTTGCCATCCGTTGAGAGACGCATTTAGTAAAGGTCCAGACAAAAAAGAAGGTAATTTTAGTTTCAGGTGATAAAAACAAAAATGCAGATATAGAGGTATAGTTCCGATTTGATGTTGGTGTAGGTACAGAAAATAGGCTCTCCACGTGGAAACATAGGAAAGCACGAAATGTGGCCGAGGTATCTCAGTCAAAGATCCTGGTCAATGATTTGTCAAATCAAATGTCAGAGTTATCTCGCTGTTTATTGAAACCACAAAGTAATAGGAGGGAGCATCCCCTAATGAAATCACTCACAACAAGAATATAAACTGCGAAGAATCTATTGGAGTGTTAGGCAAGATACTAACGGCGAAGTAAATATTGGCAAAATAAGGTTGCTTGGATGGAAAGGTAACCGGCGAAGTAGATAAATTAGCGAGCAAGAAAAAAGACAACTGTCCCGACAGGACCCCACTGTTGTTAGCGAACGAAAGGGGAAAACTTTATGGAAAATGAGTTGGGCGAAGTATAGAGAATCTCCACGATATCAAGGCGACAGTCAGGGGAAGTAAATGTTTGAAATTTTGAATAGAAATTATGTTAGTTATAATTGATGGTTTGTTTCCAAGAGAACTGACCCTCCATGAATGGATTATTTCCAAGAGGTGTGACTCTCCATGAAAGGACTCTTACAAGAGATGTGACTCTTCACGAAGAGACACTATGTCCTTTCAAAAGAAACACCAATCAAGTATATAAATCCTACTCATGTTTCATACTAAATACAAGAAAAGCACACATAAAAATCTGATTTCACTTGCATTCATTGTTGTCATAGTATTGAGAGATAAACACTAATTTTGGTTCGTTGTCTCCCTGAGTTTGGAGGGCTTCTACTCGGGGAAGAAAGATCGTTGTATCCCGGGAGATGTTTCGCAAGTAAGACACATTAGCACCGGAGTGGGGAGAATTTCTTCTTAAGGATAGAGTATCTAATACTCGACTCGATCTATGCATAAGTTCTTAGTCTTCCAATCTCTCCGTTTTCCTTTTCTTATTCTTTGGTTTTGGAATCTCGGATCAACGTCATCAGCAACAGTTGTATATAAGGAGAAGGTATCCAACAGTAAAGTGAGTTGTAACCCATTATGATTAGATGGGCTATAAATATAGACCATTGGGAAATGTAAGGGCGGTCGAATTCTTTGGGTAAGGATAGCATTGTTTAGGTTAAGAGATTAGGGTTTCCGTATACTTGAGAGCTTGTATCCTCACTACTTTGACTGGCTGATCAATAAAGATTTTCTTATCTATTATTCTCGCCATGTCTTAGATCTGATTTGTTTACTACTTGGGTGTGCTACTGGATTTCCAGTAGTTACATTTTGGCATCCAGAAACAGGGACTTAGATTGGGGATTCATCCTCATCTAAAAGTAGAAAGGTTGAAATTGTTTTAAAAATCTTAGAAGTTAGAGATTTTAGCGAGTTGTTTTGAAATTAGGGTTTTGTAGATCTAAAACGATTCATTCATAGTTAAGATTATAAACCTAGGGGAGGGAGAAATCTTTGAGTATTGCACTATGAGTGGAGGAAGATTTTGAGATACCGAATCGAAGATTAGTTGATGGACAGAAAACCGGATTGAGCGAGGAACTTGATAGAAACAAGAAGAAGCAAACATTTGGAGGCGAAAAAAGGAGGAAGAATGGAAAGGGGAGAAACATCAGCTGCAGAGGAAAGATATGATGCGAATCGATGGCGGAATGATCCAACCAGGGAAGATGACTTCATGGAGGGCTTGATACACACTTCTGACACGGATACCGCTGCAGAGGAAGAAATGGCCAACGAAGAGCTAGAGGAAAATATTGGTGAAGAACACATGACATTGGAGCTGTTAAGGGAGACACTTCATGAGAAAGAGATAGGGATCTAGCAGAGCAACACGCCCTACTGATGAGACAAAATGATAGGTTGGTGCTACAGAATCGCCAGCTAAACGAGGAAACATATGTTGACGCCATGAACTTAGAAGGATACACAATGTCATCAGGGGAAGAAGAGGCACGACAAAGGGTAAGTTATGATGTAGTTGGAAAAACTTTTTTATTTATGTGGAAGTTTCTATTTTATTTTATTAGTATTTGTGACTCTCATGGCATGAAGTAGTTCTTTCTATATGCTACTTTAGATCTATCAAAATCATTAGTTATTTCTTCGCATAGAATTTTGTTCTATTTACTCTTTATATGTGAAATTCCTTTCCACAGGTAAGATCATCGTTCAAGAGAAAGAGGAATATAATTAGTCTCCTTGTCCAAGAACCAACTGCAACGCAAAGGACTAATTCCAGAGGGGGAGTACCAACAATTAGGATTAGGATTGGAATCGAAATTTGGTTCCCATAATCAAATTGGCTATATTGATTAAAGAATTGTTTTTAGATCTAAAATGTATGTAAATTCGATTCAATAACATTTGCATCCATTGGCTATTATTGTAGAAGGTTCACTGTTTTTTTTTCCTTCAATTTTTGGTTAAATTGTAACTTTTATTTAATGGAAATTATATTATCATCAATTTTCTCATCGTGTTAAACTTTTTTATTAATGATATACATGAGTTAAGTTATTGCCCAAATTCTTATCTACTCTCACAACAACAACAAATTTTGATGAATATTGTAACTTTTTTTCTAAGAAAAATCAGTAATTTAAAAAATAAAATAATATATATATAATATATTAAATAAAATGGCATAAATACAGTTTATATATAATTTAATTAATAATTCGGAAATTAATTTGATAGTAAAATGGAAAAATATTTGTGACGTAAGAAAAATATAATTATGATAAAACATTGTGCTACAAAAGACCCATTATATAAGTGACGTTTTCAGCGTTGGTGCGATTATTTACAACACCTGCTTTTGCAACGCATTGACCGACGGCATAAAAATGTCACAAAAGTATATCTGTGACGGAAAATTAAATATTTTTAACGTTAAATGTCTTATCCAGTTATTTGTAGGTTCATACCTGACTGTTTTTCTATGCTTGTTATATTTTAATTCATTACTCAAAGTTTCCAGTAAAACTATATATCTATATTAGTTTAACTCCTAATTCATCATTGTTAACTCTCAATTGGAAAATCATGTTCCATTGATGAAATCACCTTTGCAATTTTGCACAATTGCATCACATCCCTTGTTCCTTAACAAGATTTATCTGTATATAATCATGTATAATTTTGATGTAGTTTTCAACTCTTTAGACTTTTTTTATCAACAATCAGGTAAATTATTGTTTGATTATATGTTGTTATGATCATTTTACTGTCAAAATTATATCATGTTTTGTCTTCCGCAGCTATAACTCTCTACTTCGAGTACTGCTACAATTTTATTTAGTCACCTAAATCTATATTCCATTCAGTTGTGCATTGTATCTTTAATGTACGTCAAATGGGTTCCACAAATCATTTTTCGATTTTTATATATATAGTGACTCTGAAATTAGAATAACTGATTAAAATGTATTGTCTTGGGACATATCCTATTTTTCCTTAATTACAAGATTAGGTAAAAGAGAAGAAATCTTTGATATTGGTATATAATACTAATAGTGTCGGGAACATATGTAGAAGGCATGTAACCCATTACTGGCCGCATATTAATCAGGTGGTAGTTTTGTTTCCATTGAAAGGTTAAGCAACTTGAATGTTTCTTTGCTCGATAGCGCGTGGAGCTGCGACTTATATAGTACTTGAAATGATGTATTGTGTTTCATATTGATATATTCCTGTGCGACACATAATATTCAAGGGGCATGCAATTATTTTGGAAGATAACGTTAGTCATTGTTTTTTCTCAATATATGGAAGACATTTTTAGCAATGACTCAAAATGATAAGTTATAGAATTGTGTTTGGCTTCCCTATTTGGTGGACTAGAATAAAATGTATTATAAGAAAAACATGTCACATGTTAGTTTGAGTATGTAACCATCAAAGGACTTGTCACATGTATAGCTAAATACGTATAGTCGGAAATAATCTGTTTGATGCGAACTGTCTCTATTTCTTGTGGATATTTTCCATCCAAATATTGGGAATGCAGTGCAACACCGATTCCGCATGCAACGACTTACCTTCACCATCAAATGTCTGATTTAGCATAGGCAATAATTTGACAAAATTACAGAATCTGAAAATCGAGTTTATGAACTTTGAGTCGAAAATGGTAACTGTAAGAAACAATTGTAAGTTGCCAAATATCTTGCACGGGATTACATTGACAAGTAGTCGTACGACTTAGACAATGCTTTAAGTTTCGCTGCTATATTAGGAAAATAAAGATCTTGAAAAAAAAATTCGAATGAGAAGGTTATATTAAAAAAGAGAAAAGAGACCAAGGATTAAACCAAGGTCAATACAAAGAGATTACTTACACATTAGAGTTTCCCAATTGCTCTAAACTAAACTAGGATCGACAAACTTGAAAGTTTGACTATCGCAAGACCATAAAACTACCAATTTCTTCACCAGATCAATATTTTTTTGCACACACTTATGTCGACCTCCAAAAACTTCCAATCCTTTCCTTCCACAAAACCCAACAAATAGCATAGTGTAAAATTTGCCAAACATCTCTACCGTTGCCTCGCAGAATATTGGTGTCCCATGCTTCAAATAATTGGAGTAAAGTGCTTGGAATAGGCCAAGCGATTCTGAAGGAAGCAATGAAGCATTTCACGATGAATGAACATACGATTCGTTGATTCCCTAGCGTCATTGCATAAGGGGCACTGATCACTATCTATGTTAACTCCACGATGACGTATCATATCCCTAGTTGGAAGAGAATCATGAAAAGTTGACCATAAAATAAATCTTACCTTATAGGGTATATCAACTTTCCAGAGAAATTTGTTAAAACTGTACTCGTCCAAATCGCCTATGAGTTTCTCATAACATTTCGAGGTGCTTAAATTCTCCATAATCTCCATTTTATCATCCTCATCTACCAAAATAGGAACGTAATTTAGATCACTTTTAAACAAATCCCATTCTAATTGTTCATTTGAATTTAAAGGCCTTTTGAAGTCATAAACCCATTCTCCATTCATTATCATGTTCGAGATTGTAGCATTCTTCATCCTTGCTGCCTTGAAAACTACCGGAAAAAGATCCTGCAAAGTTCCCCTATCAAGCCAATGATCTTTCCAAAACCAAATACCCTTCCCATTCCTCACCGTTAAGGTCGACATTCCTTGAACTGTTGACACCATCTTAGTGACATTCTTCCAAAGGCTCTTACCTTGAGAAGTAGTATCCATATCAGGAACAAGAATATTAGAATTATGAGAGAATTTTTCATTCACTATTTTCCTCCAAAGGATATTTTTTGTCTTCAAAAATCTCCGAATCCACTTGATTAATAAAGATTGGTTTGTTTTCCCACAAAAAATTGCGCATAATCTTAATCATTCTATTTTGCACACTCACCGGGAGATGAAAAAGTGAAAGATAATAAATTGGTAAACTCGCTAAACAACTCTTGATATGAATCAACCTACCTACTTTATTGAGTTGCCTTTTCTTCCATGAAGCCAACTTTTGATCCATTCTGAGAAAAACATGATCCCATACAGAAGTGCTACGCTAGTGAGCTCCAATAGGCATACCAAGGTAAGTGAACGGAAGATTCTCAGTCTTACATCCTAATTCTCTAGCAAGGTCATCAATCACCTCATCAGCTGCTAGACTGATCGTAGTACTCTTATCTAAGTTCAACTTCAAACCTGTAATTGTTTCAAAAACGGCCAAATGATGAATAAACGACGTCTAACATCCTCAACTATCGCATCTATGAAGATCAAAGTATCATCCACAAATTGAAGATGAGTAATAATAGAGCCATATTCCACCAATTGGAAACCAGGGAGATGTCCTATCTCCACCTCATCATTAATTAATTTTGAAAGAATCTCCATAACTAAAAGAAAAAGATACGGAGATAAAGAGTCAACTTGCCTTAAGCTCTTAGTTGGGTTGAATTTTTATGTAGACCCACCATTCACAAGCACAGATAAATTAGTAGTAGTTACACACCATTTAATCGAAGAGATCCATTTATCACCAAAATCATGCTTTTGCAAAATTGTAAACAAAGCATGCCAATTTACGTTATCAAAAGCTTTCTCCATATCAATCTTACATAGAATCCCAGGTTACGTAGCCTTAAGCCTGCTATCAACGCATTCATTAGCAATCAAAACACCATCAAGAATTTGTTTACCATGAATAAAATCCCCCTGGAAATCAGAAAATCAACATCGGCATCACCTTCTTCAACCAAACTGCAAGAAGCTTGGAAAAAATCTTATACACGATACCAATCAGGATTAAAGGACTATAGTCTTTCGGAGTGCAAGAGTCCTCCTTTTTTGAGAAAAGGTGATAAAAGAAAAATTAAAACGCTAATCAATTGACCCTAACCTGTGGAAGTCTTTGACAAGTTTCATAAAATATTCCTTTAGCATACTCTAATAGCTTTTAAAAACTTCAGCAGTGAAATCATCTGGTCCTGGAGCTTTGTTACTCCCCATTTTTTTAACCACATCCCAAACCTCCTCCTCCGTGAAATCACTCTCAAGACACAATCTTTCAACCTCTGTAATCTTCGAAAAGTGTAATTTTTCCATACTCGAATTCACCTCATCCCTCTGAGTAAACAGATTCATATAATAACTGTGAAGTTCTTCCTTAATAATTTGTTGATCAAAACAGTCAACTCCACCAACCTGTAGTTTTGCGATTGTATTTCGCTTTTTCCTTGCACTAGCCATACTATGAAAGTATCTAGTATTCGAATCTCCCCACCTAAAATCGTTATGTTTCGACCTCAAATGCCATTTCTTTGCCTCTATTGTTTCAATACTCTACAACTTCATTTTGCATCAAGTTCTTTCTTCCATTTGGTTATCATGAAGCATGGCTCTATTATTTCTCATCTTCAATTTGCGGATGATACTTTGATCTTCATAGTTGAGGAAGTTAGACGTTTATTCATCATTTTGGCCGTTTTTGAAACCATTACGGGTTTGAAGATGAACTTAGATAAAAGTACTATGATCAGTATGTGAGATGATGAGGTGATTGATGACCTTGATAGAGAATTAGGATGGAAGACTGAGAAGATTTGGTTCACTTACCTTGGTATGCCTATTGGAGCTCACTGGTGTAGCACTTCTGGGATCATGTTTTAATCAGAATGGAATGAAAGTTGGCTTCATGGAAGAAAAGGCAACTCAATAAAGCAGGTAGGTTGATTCTTATCAAGAGTAGTTTAGCGAGTTTACCAATTTATTATATTTCACTTTTTCATATCCCGATGAGTGTGGAAAAGAGAATGGCTAAGATTATGCACAATTTTTTGTGGGGTGCGGTGGAGGGAAGAAGGAAATTAGTGTGGGTCTCTTGGGAGAAACTTTGTATTTCGAAGGTAAACGGGGGTCTGGGTGTGAAATATTTGCGGAAAACAAACCAATCTTTGTTAATCAAGTGGATTTGGAGATTTTCGAAGACAAAAAATATCCTCTGGAGGAAAATAAAGAATGAAAAATTCTCTCATAATTATAATCTTCATGTTCCAGATGTGGATAATACTTCGCAAGGTAGGAGCCTTTGGAAGAATGTCACTAAGATGGTGTCAACAGTTCAAGGCATGTCGACCTTCACGTTGAGGAATGTGAAGGGTATTCAGTTTTGGAAGGATCATTGGCTTGATAGGGAAACTTTGCAGGATCTTTTTCCGGTAGTTTTCAAGGCATCAAGGTGTTTATAGGTGAAAATAGTTTCTACCGGTTTTAGTAATTGCGGGTGTGAAAGGTGAGAAACATCTTAAACCCTAAACAATGTACTGCAAGGGAGTACTTTTAAGTTCGAGAGATCAATCTGTACAAGTCCAGCCTAAACCAAGAAATGGACGTTCCAGACCTACTTTAGTCACAAAGCAGAGGAGAAGGGATGGTTTAGGGAGGGAAGCGAAGAGAGTGTTGAGACCAGAATAATTCTAGAGTAGTGCTTGACTTGTATCAGAAGGTGAGAGCTTTGGGAAAGATAGCAAGAGTTTCTTTTCTGAGTGTGGTGTTTTTTCCCTGACCAAGAACTTGTGTTCTGGTGGAAATAGGTAAGCCTATTTATACAAGTCAAGAAAGAAACGTACTGTGGACCCATAATGGAAGAAAATGGGTGAGTTAAATGTGAAGAGGTAGTAATGCCTGGCATTGATGGGATTTGATGGAATTTATGTCCCATTATGAAGGAGCATTTCACCGTTGCTTCTTTCATTTACTGACCGCCTTAATCCCATTACACTATCTTGAAACGGGCATTTATGTATGCCACATGCTATAGACCACCAAAACAAAATCCTAATGAGCATCCCCAAGTTTGTGTTGATGTCTCCAACGTTTTTGGAAGACATGTAGCATGTTGTTGTGACTTGGCAAGTCAGGCTCGGGGGAATTGCTAGCCTGGTGACCTTCGAAGGTCGAGATTTTGCATCTTGAGAAGAGGGAAAACCGTTGGTGCGTTGCACGCCTTCTTTTTGGTAGTGAGGGCCATTGTAGTGGTGCGATTAGGTTGGCATGCCGTTGGCATGGTATGGTTTGGCGTGGCCAAACCTAGGTTTCGGGCCAAAAAGTCATGAGGTGACATTAGACGACCAAGATTTGTTCCTGGGTTTGAAGGGTGGCCATTGATGGCCGCATGCCTTCGTTTTGGTGGACACATAGGGAAGGCGTGGCCAGGGTGTTGTCTAGACTTGGCGCATGGGGCCAATGGTGTGCCATGGGCATATGGCATGGCTAGGGCCAAGGCAAGGGAGCTTGGCTTGGCATAGTGTGGCTAGCATAGCTAGGGCCAAGGCATGGGTGTTTGGCTTGGTGCGGCTAGCTTGGATAGGTGCGGTTTGGCTTAGCTCCAAGGGTTTTCCATGGTCGCATGGCATAGCTAGGTCCAAGGCAAGGGAGTTTGTCTTGGTGCGGCTAGCTTGGCTAGGTGCGGTTTGGCTTGGAGCGTGGGGCCAAGGCATAGCTAGGGCCAAGGTAAGAGCGTTCGGCTTGGTGCGGCTAGCTTGGCTAGGAGCGGTTTGGTTTGGCGCATGGGGCCAAGGGTTTTCCATGGTCGCATGGCATAGCTAGCTTTGGTCAGGTGCGTGACCAAGATAGGGTTTTGGGCCAAAGTCGTGAGGTAACTTTAGGCGGTCATGATTTTCTCCTGGGATTAAAGGGTAACCGTTGATTGTTGTATGCCTTCTCTTTAGTAGCCGTGGTGGGAGGCCAGCAGGGTGGCGCAACATGAGGGCCATGGCGAGGCATGGCGCGACTAGCTTGGTTAGGTGCGTGACCAAGCTAGGGTTTTGGGACAAAGTCATGAGGTGACTTTGGGCTGCCAGGATTTGCTCCTGGGATTGAAGGGCAACCGTTGATTGTTGCATGCCTTCACTTTAGTAGACGTGAGTAGAAGTCTAGTAGGGTGGCATGGCTAGAGGGCAATGCCGAGGCATATTTGGCATGGCGCGACTAGCTTGGTTAGGTGCGTGACCAAGTTAGGGTTTTGGGCCAAAATCATGAGGTGACTTTGGGCGGCCAGGATTTGCTCCTGGGATTAAAGGGCAACCGTTGAGTGTTGTATTCCTTCACTTTAGTATCCATGAGGAGAAGGCCAGCAGGGTGGCACAGCTAGGGACAATGTAAGGGTGTTTTGTCTTGGTGTGGTGTGACTAGCATAGCTAGGGCCAAGTCATGGTTGTGATTGGCATGACGTGGCTAGCTTGGGCTAGGTGTGGCTGGCATGATTTGCCTTTGGCACAGAGGGTGCGGCTAGTATGGTTGGCATGTTTTGGCGCGGTTGGTGTGGCTGACATGATTTGCCATTGGCACATGGGTGCGTCTAGCATGGTTGGCATGCTTTGGCGCGGTTGGTGTGGCTTGCATGATTTGCCATTGGCACATGGGTGCGGCTAGCATGGTTGGCATGCTTTAGCGCGGTTGGTGTGGATGGCATGATTTGCCATTGGAACAAAGGTGCGACTAGCATTGATATGGCCAAGGAAGAGTGCGATTGGCATGGAACGACTACCTTTGGCTAGGTGTGGCTGGAATGATTTTCCATTGGCACAAGGGTGTGGCTAGCATGGTTGGCATGCTTTGGAGAGGTTGGTGTGGCTGGCATGATTTGCCATTGGCACAAGGGTGCGGCTAGCATGGTTGGCATGCTTTGGCGTAGTAGGTGTGGCTGACATGATTTTCCATTGGCACAGAGGTGCGGCTAGCATAGCTAGGGCCAAGGAAGAGTGCGATTGGCATGGCACGACTAGCTTGGGCTAGGTGTGGATGGCATGATTTGCCATTGGCACAAGGGTGCGGCTAGCATAGCTAGGGCCAAGGAAGAGTGCGATTGGGATGGCACGGCTAGGTTGGGCTAGGTGTGGCTGACATGATTTACCATTGGCACACGTGGGAATTAGGGTTTGGTTTGTCGTAACCCTAATTTGAAAAATATACCCCAATAATTATTTAGAGACACATTAAAAGCTTTTTATTAAATATGCCTAGTAAATGCTTGTTTTAAATGTCTGCTAGGGTTTAGTGTTTTACGATTTTAACCCTAAACTAAAAACCACCATCAACACAAGGATGAAGAATGCTACAATCTCGGACATGATAATGAATGAAGAATGGGTTTATGACTTCAAAAGGCCTTTAAATTCAAATGAACAATTAGAATGGGATTTTCTTAAACGTGATCTAAATTACGTCCCTATTCTGATGGATGAGGATGATAAAATGGAGATTATGGAGAATTTTAGCACCTCGAAATGTTATGAGAAACTCATAGGAGATTTGGACGAGTTCAGTTTTAACAAATTTCTCTGGAAAGCTGATTTACCCAACAAGGTAAGATTTATTTTATGGTCAACTTTTCATGATTCTCTTCTAACTAGGGATATGCTACGTTATCTTGGAGTTAACATAGACAGTGATCAGTTCCCCTTATGCAAGGACACTAGGGAATCAACGAATCATATGTTCATTCATTGTTCTTACTCTTTTGAGATTTCGAAATACTTCATTGCTGCCTTCAGAATCGCTTGGCCTATTCCGAGCACTTTACTCCAATTATTTGAAGCATGGGACACCAATGTTCTGCGAGGCAAAGGTAGAGATGTTTGGCAAATTTTACACTATGCTATTTATTGGGTTATGTGGAAGGAAAGGAATGGAAGGTTTTGGAGGTCGACATAAGTGCATGCAAGAAAATATTGATTTGGTGAAGCAATTTGTAGTTTTATGGTCTTGCGATAATCAAACTTTCAAATTTGTCGATCCTAGTTTAATTTAGAGTAATTGGGAAACTCTAATGTGTATGTAATCTCTTTGTATTGACCTTGATTCTCTTTTCTCTTTATTAATATAACCTTCTCAATCGATTTTTTTCTAGATCTTTATGTTCCTAATATAACAGCGAAACTTAAAGCATTGCCTAAGTCGTACGAGTACTTGTCACTGTAAGCCCGTGCAAGATATCAATCAACTTACAATTGTTTCTTACAATCACCATTTTCGACTCAAAGTTCATAAACTCGATTTTCAGATTCTGTAATTTTGTCAAATTATTGCCTCTGCTAAATCAGATATTTGATGGTGCAGGTAAGTCGTTGCATGCGGAATCGGTGTTGTACTGCATTCCCAATATTTGGATGGCAAAGATCCACAGAAAATAAGGATAGTTCTCATCAAACAGATTGTTTCTGACTATACGTATTTAGCTATACATGTGACAAGTCCTTTGACGGTTACATACTAAAACTAACATGTGACATGTTTTTCTTATAATACATTTAATTCTAGTCCACCAAATAGGGAAGCCAAACACAATTCTATAACTTATCATTTTGAGTCATTGCTAAAAATGTCTTCCATATATTGAGAAAAACAATAACTAACGTTATCTTCCAAAATAATTGCATGCCCCTTGATTATTATGTGCCGCACAGGAATATATCAATATGAAACACAATACATCATTTCAAGTACTATATAAGTCGCATCTCTAGGCGCTATCGAGCAAAGAAACATCCAAGTTGCTTAATCTTTCAATGGAAACAAAACTGCCACTTGATTAATATGCGTCCAGTAATGGGTTACATGCCTTCTACATATCCTCCCGACACTATTAGTATTATATACCAATATCAACGACTTCTTCTAGTTTACCTAATCTTGCAATTAAGAAAAAATAGGATATGTACCTAGAAAATACATTTTAATTAGTTATTCTAATTTCAGAGTCAGTATATATATATCGAAAATGATTTGTGGCACCCATTTGACATACAGTAAAGATACAATGCACAACTGAATAGAACATAGATTTAGGTGACTAAATAAAATTGCAGCAGTACTCGAAATAGAGAATTATAGCTGCAGATGACAAAACATGATATGATTTTGACAGTAAAATGATCATAACAAATAATCAAACAATAATTTACCTGACTATTGATAAAAAAGACTAAAGAGTTGAAAACTACATCAAAATTATACATGATTATATACGGATAAACCTTGTTAAGGAACAAGGGATGTGAAGCAATTGTGCAAAATTGCAAAGGTGATTTCATCAATGGAACATGATTTTCCAATTGAGTGTTAACAATGATGAATTAGGAGTAAAACTAATATAGATATATAGTTTTATTGGAAACTTTGAGTAATGAAGTAAGAGATAACAAGCATAGAAAACCAGTCAGGTATGAACCTACAAATAACTGGATAAGACATTTGAGTAATAAAAATTAACGTTAAAAATATTTGATTTTCCGTCACCAATATACTTTTGTGACATTTTTATGCCGTCGGTCAATGGGTTGCAAAAGCAGGTGTTGCAAATAATCGCACCAACGCTGAAAACGTCACTTATACAATGAGTCTTTTGTAGCACAATGTTTTATCATAGTTACTAGCCCTTAACCTGTGCCGTAACGGCACGGGCCATGATGGTGGTTCATTTTTAATATATCGTATAATTTGTGTCCCGATACTTATCAACTCCTTATGATTTAATATGGGTTTGTCATAAAAATAGTTGGGATTTTCCCCTCATTTTTTCTTGTTTTTTTCCTTTAATATTTTACCGTCGGAGATTTGCTCAAACGAAAGAAATATAATCTTAACTTCCAGACAATTTTTTTATTTAGGTTCATTGCTTATAATGAGATAATGCTCTACATGAACATGGAAGTTTAAATATTTTTGGAAATATGTCGTCAGCAGCTCATCTCGTTGAAATCAACTAATCAATATTATCCATAAAGGTCTCCCCATGCTCCTATTTCGTTCCAGCTGACTCATTTATCATGGTCATGTTGTCGATCCTCCAAATAAGCAGAGAATAATATTTTTTTACATCAAACGGATGATACAAACTTTCCAATGTGACAATTATCATAATATGTTTTTGTTCATCAATACCGCCAAAGACGATAAAACCATATGAATCCATTTTTTTATCCACCACCACCTAGTGGCAGAGCCAAGGGTTGACTAACCTGGATCTAACCCCTTAAATTTTTAATAACTACATGATTTTTTTTTTTGTTTATTTTATAAATAGTACTTTGTTCATATATATTTATGGTTTAGTACACCAAAGTTTACATATTTATCGAAGGCGATCCCCACTCCAATGTTTGTGAGAAGAAGTGGGGATCGCCTTCGATAGGAGCTTGGATATCCGTGTCGTAATTGTAGGACTCAACAATAAGTTATTTTATTGAGTACTGATTTTGACTCGTATCACTCGTTTGCGATTATTATATAATGTGGCATTCTAGTGTTTTTTTAATTGTCATGTATTTTACCCGATTTTATTTTATCATTTAGGCAATCAACCACATACATCTTCTCTGCTTTATAATGTTAATCGATTTGTGGCGACATGTAAATAACAAAATATATTACTACTCACCAACACAACCTACCACCACAAAATCACCTAATACCATTTCTTTCCCCCACCTCCACCGCTCATGGGCGTGCTTTTAATTTTTTATCACAAACGCCATGTGTAAAGTTTAGATTGAACAAACTTAAGTTGTCAATTAATTTATTCCATTAGTTTTTTGTTATATTCACTTTGATATAACACTAAAAACCATGATTTATTCGATCGGGTACCATGGATAGAAGGGATCCCATTTGGGTGATCCTACGGTCATCATCATTTTTTTATATGATCTGGTATCGTCCTCGAAATGTTTGGATTATTTCCTTACCAACCGCGCTAAAAACAGCCAACTACATCTTTCCCACTATAATATTGCTCGTTTTGTAAAGATACAAAACTATTATTGTCCACTACATTCACCAACACCCACCTGCCATAAAAACCAACCATCACTACTATTTCTTCCACCATCATTAATATTACCGCTTCCACCATTCACAAACGCCCGCCACCTTTTCGACCACCCACTATTTCTTCCACTACCACCATTAATATTAATATTTATTAATGTAATTTTTAGTAAAAGATTATTTATTCATAAAAATATGTATTGTATAATTTTCATAATAAATTAATATTATCATATTTATTATTAGAGGGCATTTTATTACAAAATAAAATGAGTTTACATCACGCCATTAGGTACATCAATGGGTGGGAGTCGGGCGACGATCTAAAAAATAATAATTAATATTATTATATTTATTTATTTTCATAATAAAATTCAATTTATTATAAAATGGGAAAATAAATTGATATTGCCATTGTTATTATTTCGGGTTGTGACAATGAACGTGATAGTAAGAGGATTAGCGAATCAACCACATTCTGTCACGAAACAATTTGTTTAAGTTGCATAATCTGGGACACCGTACATCCCGTTAACACCAGTTTGTGTATTTAAAAGCTTTTCCAACTGTGGAGATTTAATGTTTCTTGGTGTATTGGAAATTCATATCGTAGTTTAGAACTTAAATTTTATCATATATTTGTAAGTAAACTCATTTACTATATGTTTTATAATGTTGTATCCACTGAATGAACTGGGGTGGCTGTGGGGTGCTCTGAATCTTTAAATATCATTCAATAATCATTTTTTATGTGTAAATTCTGAAAAATAAATAGATAGCGCTTTGGAAGTTCAATGTTTAGCCCAGAGTGTTATTTTTTGGTCGCTGGTTATATCTTTGGCATGCATATGAAATTGGGATATTTTTTCGACCAACTCTTCATCATGTCATGGATGTAAAACAACAGTATCATATGTATAACTTCGCGGATATACCACATTCACCATACACATTATTTTAGCGTTTTCTAGCATCAACAACCTTGATCTCCTTGTTGTTATGCATCTAGACAATGCCACATATAGTTATCCATGACTGATCATAGGGTTTTTTAAATTGGTTCCCACGCCAACATTATCGGAAATTTCCTCCTTGGCATTCTAACGGGATTCTGTCCCGAAGATGGAGTGAGCTATATACTTAGAATGAATACTAACTTGCCCTGAATGTCTCCCATCGATACAGTAGCTCTTACTGCATTTGGATGTGGTAGACCCATCTCCACTCCCAGTCTTGCTCAGTTGAAAATACCCTTTCTTGGTGCCATATTCCTGAGAATCACAATTGTACAACCAACTTCGATGTCAACTTAATAGGAGGTCCAACTTCAACAAATTCAACGATTCACATGGACATCCACTGAATCCCGCTTCGTTCTATTTTAGTTTCAGCCGCCTTCTCTTCCGCTAGGTAACTGTGCTTTTTTCCACGGTCCATATGTAAAATTCTTTCCTCGCAACATGTTATTTCTCGGCAACCACTGATTCGTCCATCTCATTGGAAAACGATGAAGACAACCACTGAAAACGTGAGAGGAAGAAAAGGAAATAATGGGAAATAAAATCATTTGTTCATTCTTCGGTTGCCATCGTTGAATTTGGGCGTTTCACTGTCAATAAGTGGGTGAAAATTACGTATCCATGTGGATATCAAAAAAAAAAAGAAAAAAAAAATCTAAAATTAAGTTCAAATCCACAGCACAAATGTACAAAGCCCTAACTTGTTAGCATCAACTAAAATTTTTCTAAAAATAGGGAGACGAAGATGAATTACCTTTGATTAACATGACTAATCATATTGGAACTTTTCAGAGTTTGATGGTTCAACTTTTCCCTTCTTCTTCTCTTAGACATGATGAGGCTTATGAGAGACGCATATTCCTTGAGAAGCAAAACTAAAATTTATCTTACACACGATGAGTTTAGTGTTGTAGGATTCACCATGGCGTGGATTTATCTACTGAGAAAACAAATCTGGACATCAATCTCAAATATTGAACATGCGTGTTCCATGTTTAATGATTAAAGGCAGGAAGACGAAGAATTTATCTAAGGGAGAGAGAACGATTCGGCGTACACATGCGAATGAAGGGTTTGGTTTGGTTTGGTTTGCCACACGTGCAAGATGTAGGGGTGGTCAGAGGAACCACGACCCTTGATTTATCTTTGTGTGGACAAATCCTAACCACCACTAACAAAGGCCAACTTGTCCAAACCCTGTTTTATACTTATGATGTTACACATTTTGTGGCGTTACGAAATTAGCATAATATGTTTTTGTTCACCAATACCCGCCCCCACCATAAAACCATGTGAATCCACTTTTTCTATCCACCACCACCTAGTGGCGGAGCCAAGGGTTGACTAACCTGGCTCTAACCCCTTAAATTTTTAATAACTACATAATTTTTTTTAGCTTATTTTATGGATAGTACTTTGTCCATATATATTTATGGTATAGTCTACCAAAGTTTACATGTTTCTTTAAAAAAAAAAAAAAAAAAAAAGGCCTCCTCAATGTCATTTTTTGACTCCATCACTGCCACCCATCCCATGTAGGTTGTTGAACACAATTCTAATTTTCAATCACAAATGCCATTATGAGGTTTAGATTGAACAAAATTTCGTCAATTGATTAGTTTCATTAAAATTTTTCCGTGTATATATATTTTTTGTATTGCAATCAATTTTATTTTAACATTAAAAAATCATGATTTATACGATATAACAGGGGTACCATTTGGGTGATCCAACTACGACCATGAAAATATTGGCTTGTATGATATCATCCCTGAAATATATTGTACCTTCCTTTATCAAAAGTGTTAAAAACAACCAACCACATCTTCCACACTACGATGTTATCGATGTTGTAACGACAACATAAAATTAATATATTGTCCATCACTACTCACCAGAACTCACCGTCACTATTTCTTCCACTACAAACCAGAGGCAGAGCCTGGATTTTTAGGAGAGAGCAAGATGGATACATGTGATAAATGGACTTCGTATCCCATTTTACGATAAAAGAACAAAAATAAATATAATTGTGCTTGGCTCCGCTCTTAATCAACACTTATCTTTCGGCCTCCACCTCTTCTATTACTCATTGTCGCAGAAAGTGTCTATCGATATTATTTATCAAAATTACTTATTAATAGAAATAAATATTTATTATAATTAATTAAGAAAACATTTATAATTAAAAAATGATTAATCATTTATCATGGGAAATTAGTGAAACACTAATTAATAAAACACTTTATAATGAATAGATTATTTATTATGTGCAATTAGTAAAACGCTAATTAATAGAGCAGTTATGGTATTTAAGTTGAACAAACCACCATTGTTGATTTATATTTTCTATCAATTCCAACCAAGGTGGAACAATGGTTAGAGGTCACTCTTATGACACAATAGGTCATGAGTTCGAACCTCCCCGCTATAATTTTTGAAGTTCCATATCTTGACTTGAGTATTCATTTTTTATTACTAATATTGGAATTAACACCACATGTGCGACTTGTAGGGTGTGGCAGGGAGAACCACAGCCTTTGATTTATCTTTCCCACGGACAAATCTTGACCACCACTAAGACATGCAAACTTAGCCTAGCTTTGTTTTGTATTTTAGATATTTTCTTACGTCACAAATACTTTTCCATTTTACTATTAAATTAATTTATGAATTATTAATTAAATTATATATAAACTGTATTTATGCCATTTTATTTAATATATTATCTTTATTTTATTTTATTTTATTTTATTTTTGAAATTACTGATTTTTCTTAGAAAAAAAAATACAATATTCATCAAAAAAAAATTCTGCTGTGAGAGTAGATAAGAATTTGCACAATAACTAAACTCATGTTTATCATTAATAAAAAAGTTTAACACGATGAGAAAATTGAATATCATATAATTTCCATTAAATAAAAGTTACAATTTAACCAAAAATTAAAGGAAAAAAAATAGTGAACCTTGTACAATATAGCCAATGGATGCAAATGTTATTGAATCGAATTTACATACATTAGATCTAAAAAAAATTCTTTAATCCTATTTGCTTATGGGAACCAAATTTGGATTTCAATCCTAATCCTAATTGTTGGTACTCCCCCTCTGGAATTAGTCCTTTGAGTTGCAGTTGGTTCTTGGACAAGGAGACTAAATAAATTCCTCTTTCTCTTGAACGATGATCTTACATGTGAAAAGAAATTTCACATACGGAGAGTAAATAGAACAAAATGCTACGTGCAGAAATAACTGATGATTTTGATAGATTTAAAGTATCATATAGAAAGAACAACTTCATGCCATGAGAGTCACAAATACTAATAAAATAAAACAAAAACTTCCACATAAATAAAAAAGTTTTTCCAACTACATCATAACTTACCCTTTGTCGTGGCTCTTCTTCCCTTGATGACATCGTGTCTCGTTCTAAGCTCATGGCGTCAACCGTTGTTTCCTCGTTTAGCTGGCGATTCTGTAGCACCAACCTAGCATTTTGTCTCATCAGTAGGGAGTGTTGCTCTGCTAGATCCATATCTCTTTCTCGTTCCAAGTGAAGTGTCTCCCTTAACTGCTCCAACGTCATGTGTTCTTCACCAATATTTTCCTCTAGATTTTCGATGGTCATTTCTTCCTCTACAGCGGTATGCATGTCAGAAGTGTGTATCGAGCCCTCCCTGAAGTCATCTTCCCCAGTTGGATCATTCCGTCGTCGGTTCGCACCCTGTCTTTCCCCTACAGATGATGTTTCTCCACTTTCCATTCTTCCTCCTTTTTTCGCCTCCAAATGTTTGCTTATTCATGTTTCTATCAAGTGCCTTGCTCAATACGGTATTATGTCCATCAACTAATCTTCGATTCGGTATCTCCATATCTTCCTCCACTCATAGTGCAATACCCAAAGATTTCTCCCTCTCCTAGGTTTATAATCTTAACTATGAATGAATCGTTTTAGATCTACAAAACCCTAATTTCAAAACAACTTGCTAAAAACTCTAACTTCTACGATTTTTAAAACAATTTCAGCCTTTCTACTTTTAGATGAGGATGAATCCCCAATCTAAGTCCCTGTTTTTGGACGCCAAAATGTAACTACTGGAAATTTAGTAGAACACCCAAGTAGTAAACAAATAAGATCTAAGACATGACAAGAATAATAGATAATAAAATCTTTATTGATTAGCCAGTCAAAATAGTGAGGATACAAGCTCTCAAGTATACGAAAACCCAAATCTCTCGCCCTAAACAATGTTATCCTTACCCAAAGAATTCGACCGCCCTTACATTGCCCAATGATCTCTATTTATAGCCCATCTAATCAGAATGGGTTACAACGCACTTTACTGTTGGATACCTTCTCCTTATATGCAACTGTTGTTAATGACGTTGATCCGAGATGCCCAAACCAAAGAATAAGAAAAGGAAAACAGAGAGATTGGAAGACTAAAAAATTATGCATAGATCGAGTCGAGTATTAGATACTCTGTCCTTATGACAAAATTCGCCCCACTCTGGTGCTAATGGGTCTTACTTGCGAAACATCTCCATGGATACAACGATCTTTCTTCCTCGAGTAGAAGCACTCCAAACTCAAGGAAACAACGAACCAAATTTAGTGTTTATCTCTCAATACTATGACAACAATGAAAGCAAGTGAAATCAGATTTTTGCGTGTGCTTTTCTTGTGTTTTGAATGAAACATGAGTGGGATTTATATACTTGATTGGTGTCTCTTAGGAAAGGACATAGTGTCTCTTCGCAAAGAGTCACATCTCTTGTAAGAGTCCTTTCATGGAGAGTCACACCTCTTGGAAATAATCCATTCATGGAGGGTCAGTTCTCTTGGAAACAACCCTTCAATTATAACTAACATAATTTCTATTCAAAATTTCTAACATTTACTTCGCCTGACTGTCGCCTTGATCTCGTGGAGATGATTTATACATCTCCCAACTCATTTTCCATAAATTTTTCCCCTTTCTTTCGTTGACAACCATGGGGTCCTGTCGGGACACCTGTCTCTTTTCTTGCTCGCTAATTTATCTACTTCGCCGGTTACCTTTCCAACCAAGCAACCTTATTTCACCAATATTTCCTTCGCCGTTAGTATCTTTCCTACCACTCCAAAGGATTCTTCTCAGTTTATATTCTTCCTGTGAGTGATTCCGTTAGGGGATGCTCCCTCCTCTTACTTCGTGGTTTCAATAAACAGCGAGATAACTCTGACATTTTATTTGACAAGTCACTGACCAGGATCTTTGACTGAGATACCTCGGCCATATTTCGTGCTTTCTTGTGTTTCCACGTGGAGAGCCTATATTTTGTACCTACACCAACATCAAATCGGAACTATACCTTTGTATCTGCATTTTTGTTTTTAACACCTGAAACTAAAATTACCTTCTTTTGGGTCTGCACCTTTACTAAATGCGACTCTCAGCGGATGGCAAAGTTATATTGGGTGGTGCTTTAGAAATATTCCAACCCATCTTAATCGGGACTCTTCCTTATGTGCATCGGCGTCGACTAAATACATCGAGCCAACCCCAAGAATTATAGGCAAGCCTTTATTTTTCTTTTTAATGTGCAACATGCATGCACGTGATATTACTGCATGGTGACCTTCTTATGTTTTTCTCCTTGGATTCGTGTGAAATTAACATTTGTATGACAAAGTGAATGAAAAATGAAGAAGATTATGCTGCTTTATACTTCCAAAGAGGATTATGTTGCTCAAAGGTTATGTCGCTCAGGAAGTGATGTGACTTTTTCTTTCAGTAGACACCATATGAAAGGATGTCTCTAAGAAAGGGCGGTATGAAAGGGTGTGTCTAAAAGAACGGATGAGATGAATAGGCATGCACTAATTGGAAAGGGTCATACACTTTTTGAGGGATGGTATCGGGTCTACGTACCCACAAACACTCACATGTGTCCGCGTATCATGTTTGTTTCTTTCTTATTGAACCTGTGACTCAAGAACCCAGCATGTGTACGTAATTGTTAGGGATAAATGCTTGTCCGGTAAGAATTTTCCTTTTAAGAAAACATCCAAAGACGCGACGTCTTGTGATGAGTTTTCAATGAATTTGTAAAGATTTCAACAGTTACGAATGTTATGAGTCAAGATTTCGATGAGGTGGCTAATGATGACATGTTAATGGGTGTTGACATGGCTTCACCGCAGAACAAAATAATTGTGGCGTCGTCATGTGACCTTTTTGGGGTCCCTTATTATAAAAAAAAGATCGGACAAGATAACGTATCAAGAAATCATATTTTCTTAGAATATCTATTTTAATTAACATCTTCTTATAATAAAGAAAAGGTCGACTTTTCGACCGTATTCTTTTTTTTTGGTTTGTACCTGAAATGACAATTATACCCTTTAATTTTTAGGGAGCGGAAATACATTTTTTGTGTTTGTTGCAGATCTTTTTCACAAACCAAAATCAGCACAAATATGATGGAGAAGTCAATAAAGTTCACTTCTACATCGTCGCTCCATCATAATTTCTTCCCTCTTTTTCTCTGATGATCAAATCAACGATTTATTTACTCGAATTTGGATTCAAATTCCCTCCTGGATCATTCTATCGAAGTTTATTCCCTTTCTGATTATCAACTCAACATAGAACTAATTTGGTAAGATTTTTCCGGAATTTTAAGTTATTATTAGTTAGATTTGAGTTACTTTGAGTACCCATTTTTTTGTGGTTTTTCTAGGAAGTTTTTTTCTTTTTCAATCAGTGAGAAAGTATCGATGTTCAGAGAGGGTTTAGGGAAAAAATTAGGGAATCATCCTAATTTCTTTGATTAGGGTTCGTTCTATTCTTTTGATTTCATTAAGCCTTCGATTTGAGTACTCAGTGATAATCTAAGGTTTATGTTGTGAATTTAAGGTTTCTGAATGCCATCTATTTGTGTAAATGCTTGACAAAACCCATTTTAGTTTATGCACTAATTTTCGGTTCAAAATACAACACTACTAAACTGATTATAGAAACAACACTGATAGGTGATGAATGAGGTCCATATTGTAGCAATCAAGGCGCTAAACAGCCTCGACTGCACATTAATTCAATGTTTCATGAAGCTTATTGCTATACTAAATATGGGTTTGCTTTGTTGACGTGCTTGGATGAGTTTATGCTTTGTTATTACTGTTTATTCTTTTTTCTGGATGATAATGGAAGTAGAAAAGCAATTGTTCACCTAGAGTATGTATTTTATTTTATCTTTTGTATTCCATTTCAGTGTTTACATGTGAGCTCCCAAATGATTGGTGAACATTTAGAGCATATGCAGAAAACTACTCTTTCGAGCAAACTACTGTTTCGAACATTGGTGAACATTTAGTGCAATATACATAAAACTACGTGTAAGATATCTAACTCTAATTTAGTCAAGTCACAAAAATTGTTTGCATATGAAAACTATGTTGACGTGTGATTGAATTGAGGGAGATTTAATTAGTAAACAGTTTTCATAGTTTGCGTATTAAAACTATGTTGACGTTCATAATCTAATTTAGATTTGTATGATTTCTGGGGTGGTTAATCAGAAACAGAAAACTAAGGTAATTGAACAAAGATTAACGATTAGAAACTCAAGGTTGAAGCAATAAGAACGGAGAAAAGGAGTTTATAGGATAAACCTAACTCACTTGTATAATCAATAGATTATGAACGTAGTAAAATTATAATAAAAGTCTGCCTTCTCTAGAAGACCTAGCAGTCTATTTATACTGTGAAATAAAACCTAAAAAAGAAAATCTAAAACTAGGACAGATTCGCCCTAACTTAAGAGATAATCTAGGAAACGAATTCTCAAATAATAAAACAATCTAAAGAGACATATTAATCCCCTGCATCAACCACCCCAGTTCGAAAATAAGCTCGTCTCCGACGAGAACGTTGCTTCTACTTCAGCATATATCTGTGGGTAGCATCGATTCAGCTCCTTTTCTATAATCCAGGTACTTTTCTTAGTTGTCTTTCCAAGCCACTTAACTAGAAACTGTCGATATGGATTTCCATGACGGGGTCTAGTCTCCTTCACATCGAGTACTTCTTGAATCACATCAAGTGGTTCGTCAGTCAACCTTCCTTGTACTGGCTGCTGTTCACTTGGTATATCACCATCATCATCTCCATCGAACCCATAGAAGTCATACAAATCAGAAACATTGAAAATAGGACTGATCTGTAAGTCATCAGGTAACTCAAGAACATAAGCATTGGAATTGATCTTCTTCAATATCTTAAACGGACCCATCTTCCTTGAAGCCAACTTATGATATCTGCCTCTAGGAAATATTTCTTTTCGCATGAACACCATCACCATTTCACCTTCCTGAAATTCTTTATGTTTGCGATGAGTATTGGCTGCATTCATGTAGTGCTCATTACTCTTGTTAATAGCTGCTCGCACATCTTGGTGTATACTCTTTATATGGTCAGCATAAATCTCTCCGTCTCTACAGATTTGGGTATCTAATGGAAGAGGAACCAGATCAACAACGTGTTGCGGATTAAATCCATATGCTACCTCAAAAGGTGTTCTCTTAGTCGTACGACTAACTGAGTTGTTATATGCAAACTCATCTTGAGATAAAATCTGATCCCAACTCTTTATATGATCTCCCACTAAACTCCTAAGTAAATTTCCTAAACTCCGGTTCACTACTTCTGTTTGACCATCAGTTTGAGGGTGGGCAGTTGTAGAATAGCATAAGTCAGTTCCTAACTTCTTCCATAGAGTCCTCCAAAAGTGTCCCAGAAACTTGACATCACGATCCGATACAATAGAAGAAGGTACTCCATGTAAATGTACCACCTCGTTAAAGAAAAGACATGCAATATTGGAAGCATCAGCAGTCTTAGAACAAGGAATAAAGTGAGCCATCTTAGAGAATCTATCCACCACAACGAAAATAGAATCGCGTTGTCTTGCTGTTTTCGGCAATCCTAGCACGAAATCCATACTGATGTGTACCCAAGGAGAGTGTGGAACCGGAAATGGAGTATACAGTCCGGTGTTTTGGGACTGTCCCTTTGCAAATTGGCATATTCGACACCTCTTGATCAATCTCTCAACATCCTTGTCCATTAAAGGCCAATAATAACGGCTCTTTACAGCTTTTAGGGTATTGTCTCGTCCCCAATGTCCTGCTAACCCTCCACCATGAAGCTCTCGGACAATACTCTCCCTTAAGGAGCCAACAGGAATGCATAATCGATTACCACGAAAGAAATAACCATCATGATGAACAAATAGCATACCTGACGCTGTTGGCGATGTACTTAAATGTTGTACTACTGAACCAAAATAGGGATCAGCAGCATATTGGTCCTTAATCACCTCAAAACGGACTACACGAGCTTGCATTATTGCCATCAACACATGGCGGCGACTAAGAGCATCAGCTACCTTGTTCGCTGCTCCAGATTTATGCTTTAGGGAGAAGGTAAACTCTTCAAGATAGTCGATCCACTTTGCATGTCGAGGCTTGAGTTTCTTTTGAGACTGTAAGTAGCACAAAGCTTCATGATCAGAGTAAACCACAAAATCTTTGAGGACAAGATAATGTCTCCAATGTTGTAAAGCACGAACTAAAGCATAAAACTCCAGATCATAAGTAGAATACTTTCGTTTAGCTTCTCGCTAAAGAATGCCACAGGTCTTCCTTCTTGGCTCAAGACCGCTCCAATCCCCACATTAGAAGCATCACATTCCACCACGAATAGCTTCTCAAAATATGGCAGAAGCAAAACTGGAGCCTCAGTCATTAGCTTCTTAATCTTCTCAAATGCGATTGATGCTTCTTTTGTCCACTGAAAAGTTGTCCCTTTAAGACACTCAGTTATAGGGTTCATAATGGTACTAAACCCCTTTGTAAATCTCCTATAGAATGTAGCTAACCCATGAAAACTACGCACATCAGTCACACATTGAGGAGCAGGCCAGTCCACAATCACTTTCACCTTCACAGGATCATCCTTTAAGCCACTAGCTGAAACAATATATCCCAAAAATTCTACTTCTTCGCGCAAAAATGAGCATTTCTTAAGATTGAGATATAGTTTTTTCCTCAAAAGAACCTCTATCAACTGCTTCAGATGAACTAGGTGTTCTTCCTTGGTACGACTATACACCAGAATATCATCGAAGTATACTACTACGAAAGAACCAATGAAAGGACGTAATACCTCTGTCATCATGCGCATAAACGTACTAGGAGCATTGGAAAGGCCGAAAGGCATTACAAGCCATTCATAGAGGCCGTCCGGTGTTTTGAACGTTGTTTTCCATTCATCCCCAACACGAATACGAATTTGATGGTATCCACTTCGCAAGTCTAACTTCGAGAAAAACTTAGAACCTGCCAACATGTCCAGCATATCCTCCAATCTGGGTATAGGAAACCTATACTTGATGGTGATCTTTTTGATTGCTCTACTGTAGATGCACATTCGCCAAGAACCATCTTTCTTAGGAGTCAATAAGGCTGGTACATCAAAGGGGTCTTGCTTTTAGTGATCAAACCCTTCTGTAGCAACTCTTCGACTTGTCTACGCATCTCCAGCCGGTGTGCAGGATGAATCCTATACGCACATCAGTCATACATTGAGGAGCAGGCCAGTCCACAATCACTTTCACCTTCACAGGATCATCCTTTAAGCCACTAGCTGAAACAATATATCCCAAAAATTCCACTTCTTCGCGCAAAAATGAGCATTTCTTAAGATTGAGATATAGTTTTTTCCTCAAAAGAACCTCCATCAACTGCTTCAGATGAACTAGGTATTCTTCCTTGGTACAACTATACACCAGAATATCATCGAAGTATACTACTACGAAAGAACCAATGAAAGGACGTAATACCTCTGTCATCATGCGCATAAACATACTAGGAGCATTGGAAAGGCCGAAAGGCATTACAAGCCATTCATAGAGGCCGTCCGGTGTTTTGAACGCTGTTTTCCATTCATCCCCAACACGAATACGAATTTGATGGTATCCACTTCGCAAGTCTAACTTCGATAAAAACTTAGAACCTGCCAACATGTCCAGCATATCCTCCAATCTGGGTATAGGAAACCTATACTTGATGGTGATCTTGTTGATTGCTCGACTGTAGACGCACATTCGCCAAGAACCATCTTTCTTGGGATTCAATAAGGCTGGTACATCAAAGGGTCTTGCTTTCAGTGATCAAACCCTTCTGTAGCAACTCTTCGACTTGTCTACGCATCTCCAGCCGGTGTGCAGGATGAATCCTATATTCTGCCAAGTTAGGTAGTGCAGAACCGGGTACCAAATCAATGGCATGTTGTATGTCCCTCATAGGTGGCAACACATTAGGCAGCTCTGTAGGCGAAAGATCTTCGAAATGTTCCAACAATTCAGCAACTTCTGAAGGGTATTCTTTGCTGTCCAAGACATTATTGGTTGTGGACTTACACACCAAGGCATAGGTCACCCTAGATGACTTACATTCACACTGGAACTGTTTACAAGTTAACAAATTTGTCGACTGTCCCTTTTCTTCTTTTCCTCCTTGCACGTCTTCTTCCTTCATAGGATACAACGTCATCTTCTTTCCGTTACACACAAAGCTGTAAGTATTAGCTTCAGTCAAGTGCGTCATCTTCTTGTCAAACAACCAAGGTCTGCCCAATAATATGTGACAAGCATCCATAGGTGCAACATCACACCACACTTCATCCTCAAAATTGCCTATAGAAAACTTTACTAAACACCTTTTGGTAATTGGTACTGCGTTTCCTTTCTTAAACCAAGCAATCTTATATGGGCAAGGGTGTTTCTTGGTTAACAAACTTAACTTATCTACAAATTCTTGAGATACTATATTCTCACAACTTCCACCATCTAAAATCAGTTTGCAAACCTTACCTCCACAGAAAACTTGTGTGCGAAAGATACTTTTCCGACGCCAATCTTCCTCCTCGTTATCAAACCTAGGACATGTAATAATTCTGCGAACAACCAAATTCTCCCCTCTCACGGGCATCAAGTCTTCCTCTTCAGCCTCAGATTCAGCATACTTCGGATCCTCAAACCTTTCTTCGTCATTACCATCTTCAATAAAATTAACTCGCTTTTGTGGACAAGTGTAAGTCAGATGATCATCTCCTCCACACGTAAAACACTTGGTACCCAAACGAGTGTTGACCTTGTGTACTCCGCTTGTAGTTGGAGCTGTTGCTGAGGTGCTTGCCCCTTCTTTGCTCTTGTTACTCCAAGCTGATGCCTTTGGTGCAGTTCTTCCCCAGTTGGATATAGCTTTCATTCGGCTTATAGAGTTCCGGTTCTTCGAACGGTGATTCACCCTCTCCTCCGCCTTCAAAGCACATTGATAAGCATCTTCCAGGTTGGTTACCCTTAAGAGACCAAACTCTTCTCGAATGACAATGTTTAAACCCATAATATATCGTGCTGCGAGTTGCTCAGGTGTTTCATTCAAGCCAACTCTTAAAGAAAGATTATAGAACTCTGTTGTATACTCCTCAACACTAAGATCACGTTGACTAAAGTGATAAAACTTTTCATACAACGTTACCAAATAATCAGGTGGAAGAAATTGCTTCCGCAAATTCTGTTTCATGTGATCCCATGACCTGATCTTCTCTTTGCCTTGCCTTGTACGCTGTTCTTCCAGCTTTTTCCACCACTGCAAATCCATTCCCTTCAGCTTCAACTTCACAAACAACACCTTACGAACTTCAGCCATAGGCTTCCATTCAAAGTAGTTCTTGATGCTAGTTTCCCAATCTAGGAAATCTTCAGCATGCATCCTCCCAGACATATCACTCACTTCGACTTTCACCCCTCCAGAATTCAAGTCGAGACCTTTAATCAACCTATCTTCTAATCTTCCTTGTTGTGGACCATGAAAAACACGATTTGCATCGTCATTGTGTTCATCTTCTTCAGATAAACCTTCCGGTGAATCCAAAGGGTTGTGTCCGCCCTCTCGTCTCTCCGTACGGGCTTCAGCACGTTCTCGACGCTCTAGGTTTTGCTCTAGGGTTTGCAACCGCTGAGCCATGCCTTCCATCAGAGTTCTGAACTCCTTAACATCAATGTTTCCACCTCTACCTCTACCTCTAACTCTAAGTCTTCCTGCCATAGTATTAGCTAGGGTTTGTGTTTATTTTGTTCTAGCGCCAATTAATGCACAACTAGAAATCAGAAACAGAAAACTAAGGTAATTGAACAAAGATTAACGATTAGAAACTCAAGGTTGAAGCAATAAGAACGGAGAAAAGGAGTTTATAGGATAAACCTAACTCACTTGTATAATCAATAGATTATGAACGTAGTAAAATTATAATAAAAGTCTACCTTCTCTAGAAGACCTAGCAGTCTATTTATACTATGAAATAAAACCTAAAAAAGGAAATCTAAAACTAGGACAAATTCGCCATTACTTAAGAAATAATCTAGGAAACGAATTCTCAAATAATAAAACAATCTAAAGAGACATATTAAGCCCCTGCATCACATTTTGAACTATTTAAATTTAGAGAGAGATGAGAAGAGTGTCAACTTCCAGTTTTTTTAGAGCAAACTACTGTTTCTGTATATTTCTCTCAGCATATACAAATGTACCACCTAAACTAAATTAGAGTTAAATATCGAAATCTACTGTTTCATTTAGAGCTCTCAACGTCATAGTTGTACATTTAAGAAAATGAACAATTATAAATTTAAGTTTTTTCTATCTATGCTAATAAAATGAAAAGGTTCAATGTTACAGTTCCGGTACCACTAATGTTCTCGGTTCGAGATATACTAAGATTTGTGCATACTGTCATTTGACACCTATATCCTGTTGAATTATTGTAATGCTTGCATTTTCAGCTTTTGGTGTTTCTATTCTATTCCCCCGTGGATGTCTAGCTAGATGATTACTTGGACAGTGGATTCAGAGGCTCAGGGCACGTAGCAGTAATTGGGAAGCCCTTTTCCTTTAAATAGAAAGAAAGCTTATTATGCCCAAACCAATTTCCGTAACCTTTATAGACTTGGCAACATTTTTAGAGAATGAAGATAAAATATCTAAAGCAAATTCACTTTTATGATGACTTTCTATACAGCTTTTTAATAAGCAGAATGAATTTATCTTGGGATTAAGTTTTGTTCGTGTCAAAAGAAATTTTTATCATCGTTGATGCAATCAACGGTAAGTGCATGTCATTTCTGCCGACGGAAATAAAGAGAGATATTTTTTCTACCGATGAAAGTAAGTTTAATAATTTTGACACTTTTTAAGCTAATCATTTATGGTCGTTACTCTGTTGGACCGGTCATTACAATTAATGCAGGTACCACTACAAGAAACCATAGCAATAACTCTCCAGTCTCCACCAATACGTAAAATTTCTTCGTCTCTGAAGTCTGAAGTAGCTGTTTCGAGATCAAACAGAAAGACTTCTTCCCAGTTGAACAATAACTTTTTAGCACCATCTATCTGCTCAAGTAATCCTCATATGAATTCTGCATATTAAGCCATACCAAGATGCACATTTTCTCTCTTTTCCATAATGCCAACTGTTTTCAACTGATCATAGAGAGAATCTAAAGTTTTAAAGATCTCCATCCTATTTGGTATTCTTAACCAGAAACTCATGAACTTTATTTTTCACTTGAATTGTGAGACATGAAATAAAATGAAAGGAAAGTTAGTTAAAGGGTAGATGGATTAGTTAGATTAGATAGATAGATTATATTAGTAGATGGATTCACTGCTCCATTTTAGTCTGTGCACTAGTTTTCCATTCAAAATGTTCTGTTAACTTTTATGAAGAATTTTAACTCACTTTTGGGTTTATTTGTAGATGGATTCATTGCAAGGTAATGTTAAAAATTTTCATCCGCGTCGAAGTCCAAGGATTATCGACCAACAACAAAGAGATACTCTTTCGGGTTTTCATCTGCGTCGCAGTCCAAGACTAATCGAGCAACAACAAAGAGATGCTAACTTAGAGAGGCGTCGTGTTCACTATACAGTATTATGAGATTCAATGACAGAAGTCGAAAAGGAAGTAATTCTTGAAAAACGGCGTAATGCTTATCGCATCCGGAAAACAAGAAATGAATGCGGAAACACAGCAGAAATAAGTGAACAACCCTCTATCACTGCTCCGGTTCGACCACAAGACCATGAACAACCCAACTATCTGACTAACCTACAACCAACATAGTATTATAGAGGGACATAACTGATGTTAATGTTATTGTGGTGGATACATGAGTTGAGAGGAACAAGTGGAAGGCTAAATACTGTAAATAAATGGTAGTGAATCAATTAGTTGAGAGGAACAAACAGTAGACTGAATACTGCAAGATAAAACCATACAGACCCCATCCAAAAGTAATCACGGCTCCAGCATCTGTTTGTGTATAAAAGAAGATAAGTTGAAAGTACTGCACACTCCTATCAGTATGCATTTGCGTGGAATCAAAAGAATCACATGGTTCGATGCTCTTACAAAGATTGCGCCATGTAAGATTGCTGGACTATAGCGACATAAAGTGCATTAATATTTAACAGACCAAAAATGGCAAACATGCAAGCTACCCAGACAAGGGAATACTATGTTATGAATATGCCATTTCTTAAGCACGGAGTCTGGCATGTACTTGAAGCTTTGCTAAAGAACTCATTTAATAATTAGGTGGAGTTCCCCTTCCACCTCCTGGATAAACTAAAGATGAAATGAATCTCTGCTTCACAGGGCAGTAAAACCCGATAGGGAGAAATACGCAGTACTAACAAAGAATCTGAAATGACCATTTTTTTTTTTTTTTGAAGCATTGAAATGACCATATGTTTACCTGTTATTACTGATCTGAAATGACCATATGTTTACCTGTTATTACTGCACTATGCTTAAAATTTTAAATAGAATAAAACCATTTGGTGTACAAAAAAATTACACCAGAGAAGTTAAGAATATACAAAATAGAGGTGAGGTATCTTTAAATGGAGAGATCATTTTTATCTACATAATGCTCTATAAAACATTTGGTGTACAAAAATGTAACACTAGAGAAGTTTAGAACACAAAGAGGGGTACCTTTAAAACTGGATATTAATATTATTAAGGAAAAAATATGTGGAGCTCATTTTTAACAATTGGCAGGTACTTTGATTGAAAGAGCCAAGAAGCGTCGATCTGAAATTGACGAAGAATTGACAGCTACTGAAAATAAAAGAAGCAAGAAATGCTGCCATGAAATCAACCCAGAACAAAGAGAACTTAGATTGCAGGAACGACGTGTTTTGGACAAGGCAAAAAGAAGTTCAATGAGCGAAAATGTATTAGAAAGAATCCGTGAAAGACGTCGTATTGTTTATGCAAACACAACTAGGCTTGGAACTAAAAGCAGAGAGGATCAGGAAGCACAAATAAGCACTGGTAGGTTTATAATAAATAACTGCATTGTTTAGTTAAGTTACCTTTTTTATACAGAATTTATTATGTCAATTTTTTGTACTATTTATTGTTTTATAATCGCGTTTTTGGCATTAGATCGCAATGAGGCTCCTATAATTAACCTCCGTAAAAGCCCACGGTTGATAGAGCAGGCACAACGTCAAGAATCATCAAATCAACATAATCAAAATTCAAACATAAACTGTAGTGGCACAGGTAAGTTTTCTCTAAGGATACTTTTATTGCTCTGTTTTCACAATTCTCTTTTTGCCAATTATTGTTAATAAAGTAAAAATATACATTTTTATGGTAAGATATAACGTGACAGCTAAAGACCCGGGGCAAAACATTACAGTTTTCAGTCCCATTTTATTAGGAGGTTCATAAGCCCAATAATTACCAGTGAACTAACACATAATAATTCCTTTGTTTCAAAATTATTGTAGGAATTGAGGGGAACATGCCAACCAGGTTCAACTACCTTCACCGAAGCCCCAGGTTTCTCAACCAAGATAGAATGGATGAACCAGGACCAAGCACTAACAGACCTGCCCTTGAAAAAATATGCAACCAACACATTACTCGGTCATCGCAACATCAACATGAAAATAAAGAAGGGCACGCAGGGGGAACAAGTTGTGGTAAGACAGAATAATGTTCATTGTCGAAATTGTTTTACTTACTGTGAACTTCTTCAAGCAGCTGGTAGTGGTGATTATGTCCACTGTTATGATGATGGGGAACACTGGTGGTAGTGAGAAGACGGATTGGTGGCGCTGTATTGCTACTGACTTAGTGTTGTAGACTGTATGGAAGGGAGGTGATGTATGCAGGTGGGGTGGTGATGCAAGTAATGAATGTTTGAGATTGTACCGGTTCGCACTGGTGGAATGGGACCTGGAGCTATGTTGAAAATAGGAGATGTTGCTATAGATGGAGACTGCATGGTGTTTGTTGTATGGGAGATGGGAATATTTCCCTGAAGCGAAGATGGTCCAAAGATGAGCAAAGATCTTTTTTGTTATTGATTAGCTCAAGGTGTAAATAATCACCACCAGCAGCTGTTTGAAGAAGTTCCCTACTTTATTTTAATAATTTATCCATTTTCTTCCATTTGGTTTAATTTACTCGTTATAATCAATTTTGATAATGTCAAAGATAATGAAAGAAATGTTGATATTAAGAAACGTCCACTTGAAAAGGATAAATTGTTGGAGCATCACGTTAACGATAGGGGGAAAAGATTAAGAAATGACCAGGAAGCAAGACCAAGTAGGGGTAAGTTAAAAAAAAGTAGATTAGATGTGTATGAAATACCTTTTTCTGAACTTCATTATGCTCATCATTAAGTAGTTGATATTGTTTTACTTACTGGATTTGCACTTTTTTGCATTTCACTTTATGCAACAATTGAATGCCGAAGCCCCCAATTTGTCGGGCAAGTTCAACTTCGAGATGAGGAGGCCACAGAGGCATTGCGAAAGAAAAAGGGAAAGACTGTTGTGACTTACCAGGTATGTCTTTGAATGTGTTTATTTAGATTAGATACTCTTTCTTGCATGGTTGCAAATATGTTCTTCACATGGTACTATCACTAGCAATAGATAAAGTTTAGTTTCTTACTGAGAAGTCTTTAGTGGACCGACTCCTCCTCCTTTGACATACCTCAATTGATTATAGAATTTTGTGTAGTTTTTCATAACCAGAATTATTGTCTCACCTGATAACCCCATCGGCTACATTTTTATTTTTGTAAATAGAGACGACGTCGAGAAAATGTCGCCTACATTCCTGACAGAAACACGGTGGGAGGCATTGTTATTAGTTCCGCTAGAGAGAACAACAATCGTGAGTCAATCGATGACAGCAACTCCGATGATGGGGAACACTAAGCTATTGCCAAAAATGTTGTAAGTGAACTGAGACCAAGTACAATCGGTTCCTCGACATCGACAACTTCTGTTTCCCAATGTATAATGTTTGACCACATCAAAACTTCATTTCTTTTTCTTATCTGTTTATAATTATTTTTAAACTATATGTACATATACCATCAGTATCTTATGACTTATATCCTTTCAAGAAGATATTTTTCATCGGGGTACTCAATTGCCAATACGGAGAAGTCCAAGATTCAATCAACAAGATCCACATGGAGAACCACCACGTCCACAGAATGTAATCGGTATAGTCGTATTTATCTTGCTATCTACATATGTATTTAGGTTTAGTATATATCTATTTGTGTTTGTAGTTTTGTTTGTGATAAACGAATGATTAGTTTCACTGACTGTGCATCACTGTATCAAAAAAAAATGACAATCTTGCATCCTACTTAAATCTTCGTAGAAGCCCTCGACTCATGGGGAAGGCTCAATCTCAACAATCTCGGCATGCACAAAATGCAATATGTAAGTTTTTTTTCTTAAATTTTGTTTTGAAACGGGTACATAATTATTGGACAGATGCGCAACAATCATGATTCACTTTTTCTTCGAGGCGGACGATTGTTACAACAATACGTTGTGGATAATTGGGTTAAAATTGACGCTGCAAGGCTCAGATGGGTTACAGGTCATCAAAAGCAACTAAGGGCGGAACTCTACGAAGGATTACAAGATGCACAAAGAGCGGGTGAGACCATCGTAGGTAAGTTATAAGTTGAATACATATGTGCATTTTGTTTTCTTTTCCTAAAATCAAATTCAAAATCAAAGCTTTAAAATCCACTTCAGTTTTTTTTTTTTAAAGAAAAAAACTTTGTATGCTTCTAATATTATATCCTAAGTGCATCAAATATGCATGAGTTCTTGATATGTTTTTTTTATCTCAATAGACGAACTAGGAAAGAAGATAGTACTACCTTCTTCATACGTTGGTGGGCTACGTGATATGTACCAGCGATACCAAGATGCGATGGCTTTGGTACAGAAATATGGGAAGACTGATATATTTCTTACGATAACTTGCAATCCACTCTGGCCCGAGATTGTAGCTAACTTACGTCCCGGTCAATCCGCATCAAATAGACCTGATTTAACAACTAGGGTATTCCGTGCTAAATTTGAAGAGTTGAAGGACGATATCTTCAACAAGAATGTGCTAGGAAGAGTAGCTGCTCATGTTCATGTGATTGAGTTTCAGAAAAGAGGTCTACCTCATGTCCATATGTTGATCATATTGGAAAAAGAAGACAAGTTACAAGGTCCTGATGATTATGATCGTATTGTTAGAGCAGAAATCCCTGATAATAAGAAAGAGCCCGAATTGTACAAGTGTGTGAAGAAATGGATGATACATGGTATGTGTGGCAGCAAGTGCATGAGGGAAGGGAAGTGCAAGAGAGGGTTTCCGAAATAATTTTATGAATGTACCGTGCAACGCAAATATGCTTACCTAGTTTATTAGAGGAGAGAGGATGGAAATACTATAACAATGAGTAAGAACTTCATAGAAGACAATAGATTTGTGGTACCTTACAATCCTTGGCTTCTTCAGAAGTACGATTGCCACATCAATGTAGAAGTTTGTTCCACTGTCCAAAGTATGAAGTATCTTTACAAGTACGTCTACAAGGGCCCAGATTGTATTTCCTTTCGACTGCAACCAGTGCAGCCAGATTCCAAGAATGACGAGGTAACACGTTACATCAATGCAAGATGGGTGTGTGCTCAAGAAGCAATATGGAGGATATACAGGTTTGCGATGAATAAGATGTGTCCATCAGTTCAACGATTGCACTTGCATCTTCCTACACAAAATACTGTCATGTTATATGAGCATCAAACGGTCGATGAGGTCTTAGAAAATGAAAATTATTCCAAAATGATGTTGACGGAGTATTTTGTTACAAATGCATGTGATCCTATGGCTAGGCGATGGCTGTATAGGCAGTTTCCTGAACACTACACATGGGACAAAGCAATTAAGAAATGGCATAGAAGAAGAACAAAACAGAGGGTGGTTGGTAGGATATATTTTGTGGCCCCTATTGCGGCTGAAAGGTTTTTTATGAGGCTCATACTTATGCATGTTAGGGGTGCTACTTCATATAAAGATTTGTTAACAGTTGACGACAAATGATATCAGACATTTAAAAGTGCAGCCGAGGCACGAGGATTGTTGGAGAACGATAATAGTTTGAGGGCATGTATGGCCGAAGCAGCAACAAACAAGATGCCATCTACTTTGAGAACTCTTTTTGGTAGTATATTGGTTTTCTGCAACTCGGTGGACGCTAGAAAGTTATGGAATGAGTTCTTCAACAACATGGTCGAAGATTATGCAAGTTCAAGTGATACAAACTCCGCATATTTATCAGATCGTCTTCTCAGAGAGCTGGGTCAAATGCTTCATCAACATGGAAAGCGTCTAAAAGATTATGATCTTCCGGCAATTGTGGGCATATTGGATGATAATTTACAGGTGTCTGATTTGATCGAAGAGGAGGTATCCATTCCTGTTTCTGAAGAAGATATGATGAATGTGGACAAGTTGAATGAAGATCAGTCCAAGGCTTATGATACAATTATGGGTGTCGTCCGAAGAAAAGAAAGCAGAGTCTTCTTTGTTGATGGTCCAGGAGGTACCGGAAGACTTTTCTCTACCGTGCTATTTTGTCGACCATTAGAAGAAATGGTGGTATTTCCATAGCAACAGCTACGTCTGGAGTTGCAGCTACTCTGTTACCTGGTGGAAGAAATGCACACTCAAGATTCAAGCTTCCATTTACCCCAGCAGCAACTTCTACATGTGACATCGCCAAAAATGACAAGTTGGCTGATCTTATCCGTCAAGCTACTGTGATAATGTGGGATGAAGCTACCATGGCACATCGGTATTCTGTCGAGGCATTTGATACGACTATGAGAGATATAACGGGTAACAAGAAGCCGTTTGGTGGTAAGATTGTTATTATGGGAGGTGATTTCTGCCAGGTTCTTCCAGTTGTACCAAAAGCTTCAAGGGGGAAAATGGTGGATTCGTGTCTTACCCGGTCGGATCTGTGGAGACATGTAGAGGTTCTTCGTCTGAAGAAGAATATGCGTGCAGTAGGCGCTACGTCTTATTCTAATTTCTTGATGCGAGTTGGTGACAAAAATGAACCTTCTGCGGAAATGGACATGATAAAGATGCCAGATGACATGGTGATACCCTGGACTGGTGAAGATTCAGTGTCCCAACTGATAGATGCTACCTTTCCCGACTTGGCAGATAATTCTGAGGATCAAGATTACTTGCTTAACCGGGCACTAATCACACCACTGAATGAGCATGTTGACAAGTTAAATGATCGAGTGGTTAGCATGTTTCCCGGGCAAGAGCATACGTATTATTCATTTGATTCCGTGGAAGATGATTTCCAAAACCTCTATCTTCAAGAACAGTTGAACGGAATGGCCCCTGGTGGTTTACCTCCTCATGAGTTGAAACTGAAGCTAGGAGCACCCATTATGTTACTAAGGAATGTTAGTGCCAAGAACGGCTTATGTAATGGTACTAGGCTTATCATAAAAAAGTTCTTTCCAAATTGTATCGATGGAGTGATCCTCAGTGGAAATTCTGCGGGTAAAAGAGTATTCCTCCATAGGATGCCAATGAGCCCGCCAGAGAATCTTGAGATGCCATTCAAGATGATTCGCAAGCAATTCCCAGTACGTATGTGCTTTGCATTCACAATCAACAAATCACAAGGACAAACAATTGAAAACACCGGTATTTATCTTCCCGAGCATGTCTTCAGTCATGGACAATTGTATGTTGGGCTTTCAAGGGGTGTTTCGAGCAACAACACTAAGGTGTTAATTAAGAAAGGAAGCGTTGCTGATAAAGTTGGAACATTCACCAAGAACGTTGTGTACAAGGAAGTTGTTACGTCATCCTAGCTTAGGTATACATCTTACGAATTAATGTCATACGCAAGGTTCTTAGTCGTTGTATTTGTTTTTTACTTAATTTTTTTTCTTTTCCTTTTTATTTTAGTTTTGGTTTCATCTTACATTTTGGTGTCTATTGTGTTTGAATGTTTCACTCGCTGAAATGTAAGTCACACCTATATATTCTAATTGATTACAAGAGATAAAATTGTGAAACAACATTTTTTATTTTGAAGGCGGATTCTCCGCCTTAGTATTATAATTTGTTATCCCATAAATTTTGTAACGGAAAAACAACTCGGCAGGTGCATCGCACGTGCGTATTTACTAGTGCTCATTAATTTAAGTGCGTGGATGGTAATATCCATGACTTGAATTCAAAACTAGGAGCACAAAATTCTTTACGAATAAAAAAAGAAGAAAAAAAGAATAGAGAAAAAAAGAGCATTTTTAGTTAATGTTAATGGATATCTAGTTATAAACATAAAACAGTATGTCAAATCCACATTTTCGTAGAGGCAACTCAAATCTTCTCAAACATTTGGTGCGAAAAGAAAAGAGCGTCGAGAACCAAACCAAATCAACCAAAGGAGGTAATATTGTAGAAATGATGAGCATTGCAATATCCACCATAAAAAACAATGTCAAAAATATTCACTCTAGGCGTTGTACTTTTATCATTTGGTTGGTCAGTGACTCCAAAAAAACACATCTTATAGGTCAAATTTTGTAGATCCAATATATGTTCAAATTTGAGAGCAACCTGTACAGGCTCGAATCTCTGGCAAAATTAAGAAATCTCACTCAATCAATAATTAGTGTAAGTATAATGCTTAAAACCAAGCTAGATAAACTCTCTCCTTTCTTGGATGGTTTGTACAAAAATTCGACATCCCAAAACTCCCTCGGCATCAAAATTTGTGTATGCCGCAGTTCTTAAACAAGAGAACAAAATACTGACTCCCACATCATTTCTACTACCTATATCCTCCGAGAGTGTTTTTGCCAAGGTGTATTCATTTCAGGGGAAACTTAATTATATACAAGAAGACGATAGGAATTTACAAGTAGAACTAATCATATATCCCTGCACCAAACCGTCTGGATCTTGTTGGGTTTTGTCTTTCCTTATATGACCATTCACCACACTTTCCAAAGTTTGAACATTATCTTCTACACTGTTTAGATACCGATCAAAGGGATGAGCATCTTCAGATAGCTGAATCAAATCGTCGTGCCTCCTTGTTATTTCCTCCTCCAACAACATGTATTCATCTATTGTGGCTCGAGTAGGCTGAAAATTGAGATATTGATTACCGTCATCACTATCTTGGTACTTGAACTTATCAACTCCTAGGCTTTGGAGATGAGCAAGTCTATGACTTATTCCACTTTTCAGACATCATTATCACAGCCATCATAACCATAATCATCACATTCCAATGTTCTCAGCATCCGTTAAAATAACGATGTAAAAACAAATCTATGAGCAAAATTCTTCTCGACGAAATCTCTGTACACCAGTGTCCACGCGTGAATTAAGATTCTTTCATTGAAACGATTTAAAGAATTCGAAGAATTAAACAACGTGTGTGACTAAAAAGATGCTTCTAGTAGTGAATATCCAAACAAGAAGATAAAGAATAAAATTCTTATGTGTAGGAGAAACGTGTGAAAAATTCAATAAAAAAGGTCGGATATTACATTACGCCGCCATACATACATACGCCGAGCAGCGTCACGTGCTTAATGTTTAGCTTCTTGCAAACAGGAAAAGCAATAAAGCCAATAAGTTTAAACAACCTGCCATAAGATCTGAGCTTCCCCATACAAGGTCTAAAGACAAGGGCCCATGCCCTTAAAACAATATGATTGATAACTCTTGCGATGTTTTTAGTCTATATGGGACTAATGTTTTTATTCATGAAATGAAGCATCTGAGAACAATAGGTCTTGGAATCAAAACATGGTCCATACGTTTTGAATTCAGCAAACAGCTGTTGTTTTTCTAACAATCCCCATGAATAAACAAACCTTTTCGCATAATTAACACGATAGGACATGAAGGCAACAAGATAGCCATTGGGTGTCCCTAAGATTGAACCTTATGCTTGGTGAGGTTACCTGGCTTCAGCATTGTTGATACGAGCTGAACGCGTGTCTTGGACCGCTCAACAATGGGCACGATTCAAGAGAAATAACGGCCACCTTGCAATGCCTCAGACTAGAAAAACCGTTGCCGAGCTCTTGGTTTAATGCCATTTTGCCGATGGAGCTAAATCCGGACAATGAATGTCTCTAGAGAATAAAGCATAGGAATTCTCATAGAGCGTACCATTCCAACATCCAAAGGTGGAATTTTAGACGTCACCACACCGCTCATCAGCCAACATGGAACCCATTAAAGATCTCAAAGACCATGTATAAATTCTAACAGAAAATTTTGCACCACATTGCATGAATTACACAAGAAGCTTGCCAATACTCATCATAAATTAGTTGTCTCATTGAACCTTGATCTTGGAAATCCAATCACGGGTTGGTATCTTATCATAGTGATTTATTCCTATGAGCTTAAGTCCCATCCTCATGTAAATTTAACTTCCTCTCTAGGTAACCTTTAGTCAAAGATGCAAGATTATCTTTGGATTTTACAAATCTATCGAGATAATACCAGAGGTGAGTTGTTTCACCGATCTTGTGTCTTTATATGTGCGTAGACTTTCCGTTGTATACATTGTTTCTTAACATTAAGGCAGCTTTACATCACTTTGATGGATGGCGATTGAAGACAGGCTTGGGCGAGTGGAATTCCTCGGAAACATCGCATCCATTAAACCTCTCCAAACTTTCAAAAACACAAACAGACTCCACAAATGGATTTACTATACATATACTCATTTGGTAGACTTCCCAAGACAGATACCAGTCTTAGCAGAAGATGTACCACTAATATGTGATTCATAAAGGTGATATCAGGTTGAGCATCCACAATGGCTTAGATGCCGAGATGCTTTGAAACTTAGCAATAGTTTGAGGTCCCTCTAGCGCAGTAAAGCCTCTGAAGGCGATCGGGTGATCCTTTGCGGTTGCAAGTATACACTTCAATCCTCTGAGGTAAGCAATATCAGTCTTATCTGCAGATTCATGAGATCACATGAGACTACCAATAATCGCGAGAATACTCGAGTTGATCAATACCCTACCTTGTTCTTTGCGATTTCAAGTGGGATCAAAAGGAGTAGATCAGGTTTAACATTTTCATAATTAAATCTCTTTAGTACGGTTTCGACATAATAGATTGACTAAGACTATATCACGGACATCTTTACGATTTTCATACTAAGATTACCATGGTAGGAACTAAGTCTTTCATGTCAAAATTATCTCTAAGCTACTTTTAATGGTATTAATAATATCAAGGTTTATCTTAATGAGCATATCATCAGCATATAGGCATACAATAACATGAGAGTCATCCTAGTTTAATGTAAACCATTTATCGGATTCATTAACCTTGAAACCATTAGTTATCATAACATGATCAATTTTTCATGCTTATTTAGATGCTTGTTTTCAACCGTAAAGATTTGTTTAACTTCCCATACTTGTTTATCCTCTAACCTATAAACGCCGAGTTGTCCATATAAATTTCTTCATTCAATTCACCATATAGACATTTTATCCATCGATGTATACTGCAAATCATAAATTCGAACAATAACAATCAACATTCTAATCGAGGTGATTCTAGAGCTGGTGAATAGGTATCATACTCTCTTATGCTCCTGCTGTCTCTAGCTTTAGCTCAACATAGCTTTATGTTTATCCTATAGTTCCATCTGCTTCACGATTTTGTAGAACCACCATTTGCAACCTAGGTTCCACTAGGAGCAAGTCTAGCAAGCTCCCAAGTTTCGTTTCTTTGAATGGACTCCATCATTTAATGAAGCTAGCTTCCCAGAAAGGAGCTTCTGGAGAATATAGCTTATAGGTTTGGAGGTTGGTTCCATAATCATAAGAGTCAAAATGCAGGTAAAACTTGTTTGATTCTAACATCTTACTTCTTCGGTTGGATTCACTCGCCAAAGTTGGAGTTTGACTAGTCGATAGAACATCAAGGTCATCATGGACCCTTTCAGAAGTCAGGACACTCAAAAATATGTGTTCATAAACATACATCTCAGATTCAATATGGTGTGTACGTTAATGTTGTACGATCTGAAGCAGTAATATAATAATACAATTGTATGCTCAGGATACCTAAAAAACGTCATTGATTTGGCTCTATTTTAGTTTTCTTGGGAGAGAATGCCACCTTGCCAAACACCCCACACTTTAAAGTATGCTATAGGAAGGTTGTTTACATTACACAATTCATAAGAGTTTTGCTCAGATTTTTAACAATGGAACCGGTTCAAAATATAGCATGCAGAGGATAGCTTCCCACAAGTTCGAGATAACGCGACATCACTTGTTAACATTACCATATCTATAGGTGTTCTATTTTCTTTTCAGCTACCATTAGGTTCGATTGAATAGTGCGATTGTTTCATGAATGATTCCATTATGTTTCTGACTCTCTGTGCATTCTCACATACTCTGTAAGATGGACAAAGTTTTAATTTTAACTCTTTTTGGTTTCTACTTAAGTTTGTAAACTTACGAAAGCCTATCCAGGTATCATCTTTATACAAGAAGATGAACAGCGTTGTCGTGAGTAATCATCTATAAGTGATATACCATTTTTACCCTCTTGTTGGTGTTGATTTCAAGTCTCCTAAATCCGGTGTATTAATTCCAAAGGCGCTACCGTTCAACACTTTTATTAAATGGTTTTCTTGTATTTAGAATTGACAGTTTCACATCTGTTTCATCATTTATTTTCGTTATTCTAAATTTAATAGTCTTTCAACGATTTAGTGCTGTACCCAAGTCCTCTGCCAAACATGATGAAGATCTACAAACATGGAAAGATGCATTAACATTCAATTTCAAATCAGATACACTAAGCTTAATCCATGTTATCGATAATACCAACCTTTTCTAAATTCACCATCAAAATCACTAAGTATTGGACTAACTATACCAATTTAAAACCTTTTCTAACGAGATGGTTTACGAGATAGGATTTTTGCATATGGCGTAGAATCGTCATTCAATGCACGGAAGTTTTCCTAAGTTAAATGATTCGTTGCACCTTACCTTCACACTTTCGCGGTGGAAGAGTTTTCCATGAGTTTCTCATCGTCTCTACTGGCATAGGAGGAGAAAGCATTCAAGTTCTGCAGAGCTTGATGGCTCTGAAATCAATACGTTCTCATTAGTCATACTATAGAACAAGGTAAACTTGGCATTCATTTGATGAAATATCAAGGTCCTCTCGTTGCATTATTTTTCATGTAATGGATATATTTGATCCTTTGAGAACATGCGGTCTTTAGCTTCATATGTCAGTTCCTGCCATAGTAATCGATGTGATGGTTGTGCTTAGCTGACACCACCTCTGAGCTTAAAATTGTTACCTCACGGGTTTTACGACAAGCGTGCATGCGTCTGTTACCCATTTTGCTGGATTCTCCAGGAGTTATGCTGTGACAGCAACTTTATCGATCCAAAACATGAGCTTTGTTGGACATGTTTTTGCTCACATCATCTCTTGTCACTTGCTAGCATAAGCTCCTCGACTGGATCTTTTTGCCAAGCTCCACCATGGTGATTTCACGATCTTAATATGTAAACCTCTCTGTATTCGCTATACAAAATAACGATGGGTGGAAAGCTTTTCAATCACCAGAAGATGCTTGTGAAGTACTTCAAATTAGTCATGCCTTCAGCAAAAATCTCGATGAGTTGAAGTTCGACAGCTGAAGTTCTGAACTTTAGATTGTTGTATTATGAAACTTAGCCATCAAGAACTTCTTACTTCAGTAACCCATTATGAGTATTTTCTTCTAGAGCTTCCGATAAATCAAAAGCATTAAAATCTTCTTTTGCATGACAGAAGTCACACTGAGAGTCATCAAGACAGTTAAGAATATGATTCTTGCGCAAGTAATTCTTCCTATTCCACCTATTCGGATTTATCTTCATTACCATTTGATGATAAGTCTTCTGGAGGTCTTTCTAAAGCATATCCATCTAACCTTTGATCGTTTAGGAAGAATAGCATTTGATGTTGTCTTTAAAGTCCCTGCCATTAGAACTTTGGTGGATCTTTCTCACGGTGTTTTTCCCATGTTCTTACGACAGTACAATATCCACTGACTTACAGTTTTACCAATGGATAGTATTACCTTTAGATTGTTGGCATCTAACTAACGATAATCGAATGCAAATGGGAAGTAATACTTAGATTACACCGAGTGAGTAGTAACAAATAACTCAATAAACTTAGTAGAGGCACGTGTAGAATCGCTGAGCTAAAGGTAATATTGCTGCTACTCCTCACGAGATGCTATAGCAATTAACAGAATTACCTCCGGATACTAACTACTGCTAGTTCTCTCTATGTGCAGCATACACGAGAGAGAACACCTTAGAACTTGGCGATGCAAAAGTAAAAACACAAACACAAATTGAAACTAAGGAAAGTATTTCGTGAAGTAGTAGTAACAAAACTACATTTTATGTTCTACAGCTATTTATGACACTAGTGTTAAACGAAAATCAAAAGTGATTGCACTAAGTATGTTTCATAAACTACAACTTGTTTTAAGAAAAGAACCGAACAGTTTTTGAAGTTTTGAGACAAATATCAGACATGAACTTAAAGTTTCTCGAAAATAGATACAGTAGAGAAGAGGAAGAATTAGAAGATAGAGGAGTCCGAATGGTATGTTTTAAGTGAAAAACTTAACTCGTATTTATAGGTAAAGAATTAGACGTTTGAACACGTCGAATCAATTAAATCACACGTTCAATTGTGGACGATAAGCAAAACAGCATCAAGTTAAATAACGTAAAATGACATGTGTAAAGCATGTGCTTTCGACGAAAATCGTCACAGTCGTCTACACGCGTGAGATTAAAGATTCTTTCTGATGAAAACGATTCAAAGAAATTCGCGCGTGACAATTACACAGTGTGTGACTAAAGATGCTTATCGTGGTTATGAGATATCCCAAAGCAGAAGGCAAAGAATAAAATTCTTTACATGTGTGGGAAAGCGTGTGGAAAATTTCAATAAAAGAAAGGTGGGATAAACCCACACCACACACACATCTCACTCCTACTCACACTCCCTACGCCCTGCGCGGCAGAAGCGTCTAGTAGCGTCTATCTTAGATACAGCGCATGCTGCAAGCACGAGAAGAAACAATAAAATGCAATAGGTTAAACCTTACCACCATAATCTAAAACTTTCCACTTTCAAAAGTCTAAAGACCCAAAGGCAACGCACCATAGGCTAAACCAATGCTGTGCAGTCTAAAACTCTTAAGTGTTTTAGTCTATATGGGACTAATGTTTTATTCATTCACATGAAAAAACATCTAGGGAGCAATAGGTCTTGGGATCAAAACATGGTTCATGCATTTTTGATTAAAACAAAACATTGTTTTCTAACAATCCCCCATGAATAATAAAACATGTCGATAAAACACGATAAAACATAAGGCAACAAAATAGGCTAAGGTGTCCCAAGATTGAACCTTAACTTAGTGAGAGGTTACCGAACTGCTTGTTGATACTGGTGAGACGTAATGTCTTGAACCGCCAACAATGAATACAATTCGAAATAACAGCCACATTGATGCCTCATGAAGAAAGCATTGCTAAAGCTCTTGCGGTTGTGCCCATTTTGGCCGTGGGCTAAAATCCGGACTTAATGAATGTCTCTAGAGAATCAGCTCAAATTCTCATAGGAAGCGGCCACGCTTCAACATCCACAAGGTGGGTCCATAAAGTGTCTCACCTACACACTTTAATCAAACCATGGTACCCATTAAGATCAAAAAGATCATCTATTACTATGAAAATGACTATCGCATATGATTTTTCACCATAGGGAGGGACAAAGATGAGTGCACCAATATCTACATAAATTAGTTGTCTCATTGAACCTTGATTTTGAAATCCAATCACAAGGTTGGTATCCTTCATGATGATTTATTCAATGATTAAGTCCATCCCTCGATGTAAATTTAACTTCCTCTCTTCGTTAAGCCTTTCGTCAAAGGATCGAAAGATTATCTTTGGATTTTACAAAGTCTATCGAGATAATACCGGTAGAAGTAGTTGTTTCACCGTCTTATGTCTTCTTATATATATATAGACAGATTTGTATACATTGTTCTAACTGCACAACCAAGAGCGACTTTCTTGTCACGGTGGATGCGATTGAAGACGAACTTGAACAGTGAGAATTCCTCGGAAACATTATCATTAGACCCCTCTCTCACTTTCAAGGCTAAATTCGGACTCATAGTGGATTTAACTATACATGCCATTTGGTGGACTTCTGTGAGAGATCGACTCCAGTGTTAAGATGTACCCTTTAGTAGATTTGGACTCTTCCGAAATTACGTATCCGATTGCATCAATACCCCTTCGATCATGAGATACTTCCAAAACTTAAGAAATAGTTTGGTCCTCTCTAGTAACGTAAAACTACAAAGAAAACATTCGAGTGATCTGCCTTACCAGGTTGCTGATATACTGCAATCATAGGTAGCCAATAGAGTCTTATGTAGTTCATCAAATACATAAGACTGCCAATAATGCGAGAATACTCAAGTTGATCAATACCCACTTGTTGTTTTTAATTTACAAGTGGGATCCAAAAGGAGTAGATCTGAGTTGCGTACTATAATTAATCTTTAAATAGGATTTGCATAATGAGATTGACTAGACTATATCATTGAACATCTTCGATTTCTTTCTAAATTCATGATGAAGGCCCTAAGTCTTTCATAAAATTATCTCTAAGCATGCTTTTAATGTTATTAATAATATCAGGAAAGTTCTTAACAATATGAGCATATCATCTTTTTATATAAACCACAATAACATAGAGAATCATCAGGATTTAATGTAAACAAATTTATCAGATTCATTTAACCTTGAAACCATTAATTATCACTGAATCAAATTTTTTCATGCCATTGTTTAGGTGCTTGTTTTTAAATAGTAAGAGATTTGTTCGACTTGCATACTTTGTTTTAACCTTTTACCAATAAAGCCTTGGGTTGATCATATAAATTTCTTTCATTAATTCACCATATAAAAAAGGTTTAACATCCATCACGTTACCTTCAAATAAAATTGACAATAACAATCAACATCTAAATCAGAGGTGATTCTAGAAGCTGGTGAATAATTATCAAAGAAAAAATCCTTCATTCTATTCTATAGCCTTTACTGCTTCAACCTAGCTTTATGTTATCTATAGATTCCATCTATTCTAAGTTTCCTTTTGAACACCCATTTGCAACCTATGGATTTACTTAAGAGCAAGTCTACAAGCTCCTAAGTTTCGTTTCATTGAATGGACTCCCATTCATTTAATGAAGCTTCTTCCGAAAGGAGCTTACGGAGAGTCATAACTTCCTTATAGGTTTGAGTTGAGCTCTCTGTAAGTCAAAAAATAGGCCAAAACTTGTTTGATTCTAACCCTCTTACTTCTTCTTGGTTAGGTCTCATACTCCAAAGTTGGGTTTGACTAGTCGATGGAACATCAGGGAGGTCATCATGGACCTTTTAGAAGTCAGACCTTAAAAGAAATGTGTTCATAAAACACGACATCTCTAGATTCAATATAGGTGTTCGACAATGTTATTGTATGGTGAACTGATGATATGATACATGTGCAATTGTATGCTAGAGATACCTAAGAAAATCAGATCAATTGTTTTAGGACCTATTTTAGTTTTCTTGGGATGAGGAATGCTACATAACTGCTTTACCACTTTAAGTATGCATAAGAAGGTTGTTACCATTCCACAGGCTCACTGAGAGTTTCTCGGACTTATTTAAATGGAGCCTGGGTTTCTACATCTATTATTCATAGAGATAGCTTTGATTAAGAGTAACCACGACGACATTTGTCTCCCCTGCCTCCATGAGTGTTCTATTTTCTTTGGCCTACACTACCCGTATGATTAGACGAATACTAGACTAAGACAGTTTCATGAATGATTCCATTATTTTGAAAACTCTCCTATGGGTATCTCTACTCCACATACACGATCAGACCTAAGGTTTTTAATCTTAACTCCTTTTGGTTTTCTACTTAGTTTATAAAACTTGCTTCTCTAAAGCCATCTTACTTAGAAGATGAACGTGATATCGTGGTAATCATCTATAAAGTGATATTCACCATTTCTACCACACTCTTGTTGGTGTTGATTTCAAATCTCCTAAATCAGTGTGTGAATTCCAGAAAAGACCTTTTTCTCGTTCAACACTTTTATTAAATGGTTTTCTTGCATATTTAGATTCAACCTGATTTCACATCTTTTTTTTATCAAAGTTGTTGGTGTGATCATTTACAGAATCTTCTGATTTGGTCTGTACTGCCCAAATCTATCATGCCAAACATGAGAGTCACAAAACATCATGAAAGAAAGATCATTAACATTCAATTTCAAATGGATACACTAATAATCCATGTTATAGGTAACATAACCTTTCCCTCGAATTCACCATACTTATAAATCACAACAGTATTGGACTCCATGTATTTCAAAAACCTTTTTTTCCTATAGGATGATTTCAAGAGATAAGATTACTGCATGCTCTTGAGAGACGTAGAACTTTCAATCATTGATAAAGAGGTTTTCAAGTTAAGCTTAAGTTCATTATCTCCTTTCCCCACCACTTTCAGCGGTGGAAGACTTCCGCAAACGATTTCTCATCATCTCTCCTACTGGCAGCTAGGAGGAAGCATTCGAATTTACAGACATGCTTGAGTGGCTCAGAATCAAACTACGGTCTCTCACATTAGTCATACTAGAGACAAGGTCGACTTGACCACATGCCGGTGAAATATCCAGTCCTCTACTATGTTTGCCTTATTTTTCATTTTGGATCATATTTGATCCTTTTGAGGAGCCTTACGGTCTTTAGCCATATGTCAGGTTTACCACAATTAAAACGATCGCATTTGATGGTGTGCTTAGTGACACCACCTCTAGGCTCAAAATTGTTACTCTCTGGGTTTTCGGCGTGCCTTACGTCTATTACCCATTTCTTTGGATTCTCCAGAGAATTTTCTTTGAGCAGCTTTATCGTCCAAAACATGAGCTCTGTTGGACATGTTTTTGCTCAACATCATGCTCTTGTCCTTGCTACATAACTCCTCGACATGGATCTTTTGCAAGCTCCACCATGGTGATTTCACGAGTCTTGTGTCGCAGACCTCCTCTTGTATTCGCTCCATGAGGGTGACTTTTCAATCACAGTAACTTCTGTTACTTGTAGAGCTTCATCGAAGACTCCAGTTTCGTCGATTATTGCAATTCTAGAACTCAGCCAATATCTAAGACTTCTTACTTGAGGCGTAGCACATTATTCAGTGCTTTCTTCAAGCTTCCCATAAAGTCAAAAGCATTAAAATTGTCTTTTGTATAGAAGTTGTACAAAAGTCATCAAAGCGATTCAGAATATGATTCTTGCACAAATCATTCTTCCTATTCCACCTTCAATTTATCTTCATTACCACGGCGATGAAGTTTTCGGAAGATTTTTCAAAGCAAATCCATCTAACCTTTGGTCGTTTAGGAAGAATAGCATTTTGACGCCATCTCTTAAAGTCCTTACCAGAACTTTGGTGGTCTTTCTAGGTTATGTTTCCTATGTTCTATATCATGACAATTCAAATATCAGTTACAATATACAATAAATGCACGTATCACCTTTAGATTGTTGGAATTAATTACAATAATCGAATGCAAATGGGAAATAATACTTAGATTACGCTGATAGTAGTGCAACAAATAACTCAATAAACTTAGTAGAGGCACGTATGAGATCTAGCTAAAGGTAATATCTACTACTCCTACAGAGATGCTATAGCAATTAACAAATTACCTCAGGATACAACTATATTGAGTTCTCCTCTATGTGTAGCATACGGAGAGAACATAGAACTTGGCAACAAGTAAAAACAAAGCATAGAATTGAAATCAATTTTTACAGATGATGTAAAACAAACTTTATGTTTCTAAACTATATTTACAGTGACTAAAGTCACGTAAATCAAGAAATAGTTATACAAAATTATGTTTACAGTCCTCAACTTATTTGAAAGAAATGAATACGTTTTAAGGTTTAAGAACAAATATGAATAAGAACTTAAGTTTAAATAATTAGAAAGAAGGAGAAATTGAAGATAAAGTTAAGATGGTATGTTTTAAATGAAAGCCTTAACTCATCATTTATAGGTAAGAATTAGAACGTTTGAAGACAGTGAATCAAGCATGTCAATTGATTGGACTGATAAAACAAAAGCATATTAGTTAAAATAATTAATAAAAGCATCATCGGGCAAGATTCTTACTAAACGAAGTCACAGTTAACGACACGCGTCGAGATTAAAAAGATTAGTTCTGCGATGAAAACTGTTAAGAATTTAATAGAGAGTTGCAACAGTAATTAAAATGATCTTCAGTGGTATGGGATATCCAAAGCAGAGACAAAGAATAAAATTCTTCATCGTGTGGGAGAAACGTGTGGAACATTAAATAAAGAAAGGTGGATCACCTACACACACACTACACCCGACCATCACGCCACTCCACGCCACTTGCACTATCTAGCAGAAGCAGCGATCACGGCTGCTGTAAATCAACAGCGCTAAAGGGAAAGCAATGAAATACAATGGTTTAGGAACCTTGCCACCAATCAGAGCTTCCATACCAAGGTGCTAAAGACCCAGAGCCATACCCTTAAGGCTAAACCAATGCTATATAAGTCTAAAACTCTTAGTGTTTTAGTCTATATGGGACTAATGTTTTATTCATTCATGAAAAAAACATCTAAGAGACAATAGGTCTTGGGATCAAAACATGGTCCATGCATTTTGATTAAAACAAAACATTGTTTTTTAACAATCCCCCACATGAATAATAAAGCATGTCGATAAAACACGATAAAACATAGCAACAATAGATAAGCTAAGGTGATACAAGATGGAACTGATATACTTGAAGTTACTTTGTTGCACTTGTTGAATGCGAACGCATGCTGAACCGTAACAATGAATGCAATTCAAATAAACTTCCTTGATGCCTCATAACAGAAAACAGTTGCAGATCTCTGCGGTTATTGCCCATTTTAGCCAGTGGGCTAAATCCAGGACTTAATGAATGTCTCTAGAGATCGATGAATTCTCATATGAGGCATACATTCCAACATCCACTAAGGTCAGGTCATAAAAGTGTCTACACACCTTAATCAAAGCCATGGAACTCATTAGATCTCAAAAGATCATCCTTAGCATCTGCAGTGCACTATCTGTGATTACACCATAGGGAGGGACAAAGATAGTGCTTTACACAATATCACCACAAATTAGTTGTCTCATTGAACCTTGATCTTGGAAATCCAATCACAAGGTTGAGTATCCTTCAATGGTGATTTATTCAATGAAGCTCTAGTCCCATCCCTCGATGTAAATTTAACTTCTCTCTCTCAGAGTAAACCTTCGTGAAAGGATCTGAGATTATCTTTGGATTTTAAAGTCTATCGAGATAATACCAGTGAGAGTAGTTGTTTCATAGTCTTATGTCTTCTTCGTATATGTATAGACTTTCCGTTTGTATACATTGTTCTTTAACAACGAGAAGGCTTCTACGTCACAGTGGATGGCGATTGAAGACACAGAGCTTGGGCGAGTGGAATTCCTCCGAGGAATATGCGTCCATTGAGCCTCTCCAGCTTTTCCAAGTATAAACTTCAGACTCCATAGTGGATTTAGCTATACATATATGTTTGGTGAGACTTCCATGAACACACCTCAAGCAGAAGATGTACTTACTAGTATTGCACTCTTGAGTCGATATCCAGTTGGCATCACAATACCCTTCAGTGCATGAGGATACTTCCAAACTTAAGCAATAGTTTGAGGTCCCTCTAGGTGCGTAAAACTCTGAAAAGCATTCCGTGATCCTGTAAGTTTGCCAGTATCTGCCTTATCTGCTCGTGAGTCAAGCAATATCAGTCTTGTATGAGTTCAATAAATACATAAGACTACCAATAATGCGAGAATACTCAAGTTGATCAATACCCTCACCCTTGTTCTTTTCAATTTACAAGTGGGATCAAAATGATGAGATCGGAGTTTAGCATTTCATAATTAAATCTCTTTAATACGGTTTCAGCATAATGAGATTGACTAAGACTATATCCATCGGACATCTTTCGATGTTTCATCCTAAGATTACATCGTTAGGGCCTAAGTCTTTCATGTCAAAATTATCTCTAAGCATGCTTTTAATGGTATTAATAATATCAAGGATTCATGCCTAATATGAGCTATATCATCAACATATAGGCATACATATAACATGTAGAATCATACTGATTTAATAGTAAACACATTTATCAGATTCATTAACCTTGAAACCATTAGTTATCATAACATAGATCAAATTTTTCATACCATTTTTAGGTGCTTGTTTTAAACCGTAAAAGAGATTGTTTAACTTGCAGACTTTGTTTTCACAACCTTTTACTATAAAGCCTATCAGAGTTGGTCCATATAAATTTCTTCATTCAATTCACCATATAAAAAGCAGTTTAACATCCATCATGTATATGCAAATCATAAATTGAAGCATATAGCAATCAACATCCTAATCGAAGGTGATTCTAGAGGCTGATGAATAAGTATCAAAGAAATCTAATCCTTTCGTTGTCTATAGCCTTTAGCTACCAACCTAGCTTTATATTTATCTGTAGTTATGTTAGTTTCCTTTTGAATACCCATTTACAACTATATGGATTTACTTCCAGGAACAAGTCTACAAGCTCCCAGTTTCGTTTTTTGAATGGACTCCATTCATTTAATAGAGCTTCTTGAAAGAGCGGACTGGAGAAGTACATAGCTTCACTTATGGGTTTGAGTTCAGACTATCCGTAAGTCAAAATACAGACAAACTTTGTTTGATTATATCTACTTATCTGTTGGTTGTCATACTCTAAGGTTGGAGTTTGACTAGTCGATGGAACATCAGGAAGATCATCATGGGACCTTTTAGCAGGTCCGGAGACCTTAACTGAGAAATATGTGTTCATAAAACGCAGCATCTCTAGATTTAATATGGTGTTCGACCAATGTTTATTATCATGTTGAGCGTATGATGTAATGGCATGTGCAATGGCATGCTCGGGATACCTAAGAAAACTAGTCAGACTTGTTTTACTCTCTTTTAGTTTTCTTGGGAAGAAGAATGGCCACCTTGGCTTAAACACCCCCACACTTTAGTATGTCATAAGAAGGTTGTATTACCATTCCACAATTCATAAGAGTTTTATCGATTTTTTAAACGGAACTCGGTTCAATATTGTAGCGTGAAGGATTAGCTTCATAAGTTCGAAGATGACTCATAATCGTGACATTATGTATTCACCATATCTATGAGTGTTCTATTTTCTCTTTGGCTTCTCCATTCGATTAAGCTTAGGTGATATTGGCGAGTGGTTTCATGAATGATTCATTCACATTTTTACAAAACTCTCCTATGGGTATCACATACATCATTAGCGGTCGCGACCTACGAGTTTTAATCTTTAACTCCTTTTGGTTTTCTACTTCAAGTTTGCAAAACTTGAAAGCCTCTAAGGCATCAATCTTTGCTTCGGAAGATGAACTCTGGCTATATCGTGAGTAATCATCTATAACAGTGATATTACCATTTTCTACCACCTCTTGTTGGTGTTTGACTTCAAGTCTCCTACAATCCGGTGTGTTATTAATTTCAAAGAGTTGCATCTACGTTCACACTTTATTAAATGGTTTCTTTTAAACATTTAGATTCACACAGATTTCACATCTTTGTTTTTGTCAAAGTTTATTTTTGGTGTCGACTTTCTCAATTCGCAAGTCTTTCAGCGATTTGAAATTAACATGCCCAAAGTCTATCATGCCGAACATGTGAGATTGTCACAAACGTGAACAGAAGAAGATGCATTAACATTCAATTTCAAATCGGATACACTCAGCTTAATCATGTTATTAACATAACCTTTTCCTACTAATATTTATGCTAGAAACACCAATGATATTGGACTTGCAACAATTTTAAAACCTTTTCTAGCGAAGGATGGTTCTGAGATAAGATTTTGTCTAGGACGTGAATATCGTCATTTCAATGCGAAGTTTTCAAGTGCTTTGATTCATTTCCTTTCTTTGCGGTGGAAGAGTTTCCAATAAACGATTTCTCATCATCTCCTCTTTATGGCATAGGAAAGCATTCGAATTTGAGACATGCTTGGTGGCTCAGAATCAAGCCACAGTCTCTCACCGTAGTCATACTAGAGACAAGGTCGACTTCAGACACCATGCCGTGAAAAATCCGTCCTCTACTCTGTTTGCCTTATTTTCTGTTTTGGATCATATTTGATCCTTTTAGGGAACCTTAGGTCTTTAGCCATATGTCAGGTTTACCACAATTGTCGCCTTTGATGGTGTGCAGTGACACCACCTCTGGAAGCCAAGTGGTACCTCTGGGCAGTTTTAGACCATTCATTCGTATACCCATTCTTTGGATTCTTTGAGGAACCACTCTTTGAAGCGACTTTCGTCTTTCTGAAACTTGTTGGACATATTTTGCTCTTATCATTCACTCATCCTTTGCTATCACTCCTCAACACGGATCTTTTTATTACAGCTTTCTCATGATTTCGATCTTGTGACCTCCTTCTTTGACCGCTCCATGAAGGTGGACTTTTCAATCCGGCCGATACTTGTAGAGCTTCGTGAAATTCATATTTGTATTCAGAACTTAGCCATCAAGAACTTCTTTAACGACGACTTAAGCGAGTCTTTCTAAAGCACATCAAATCGCTTATTCAAATCTTCTTTTAGGTATGCCACGATATTCAAAAGAATCATCAACTAATTCAAGTATGATCTGCAGGAAAATTCTTCCTATTCACCTTTTCCAATTTATCTTCATTACCCATGGTGATAAGTTTTCTCGAGAGGTTTTCAACAAGTCCATCAACCTTACGTGGTTTAGGAAGAATAGCATTTGGCTGCATCTCTTAAAGTCCTTACATACATTGAACTTTGGGGTAACCCTGAATTTTCTCACAGGTTTTTTTTCATTCTTAAATATTCAACATCATGACTAATATTACAATAAGGCAAATATTACCTAAGATTGTTGGAATTAATTACAATAATCGAATGCAAATGGGAAATAATACTTAATTACAACGATAGTAGTAACAAATAACTCAATATTGACTGAGAGGCACGTTGAGATCAGAGCTGAGAGGTAATATTACTGCTTTATCTCTGAGATGCTAATAATTAACAAATTACCTCAGGATACAACTACTTGTTAGTTCTACTATGTGTAGCAGCAGAAGAGAAGACCTTAGAACTTGAAAAAGCAGTAGCTTTCAAAAACAATTCGAAACAATTGTTTAAGGTAATGTAAAAACAATTTTATGTTTTAATAAACTTATTATTGTATTATCTTAATTAAATCAAAGTAATTTATTAAAAATTATGTTTTAACAAACTAAACTTTTGAAGAAAAATGAACGTTTATGAGTTTTAAGACAAATATTAATAAGAACTTAAGTTTAAATAATTAGAAGAAGAAGAAGATAAAGTTGAATGGTATGTTTACTGTAAACCCAACTTTATTTATAGGTAAGAATTCGATCATTGAGACAGATCAAATAAATCATCGTTCAATTTGTGAATGATAAAAGCAAAAAGAATCATCAGTTAAAAATATGATAAAAAGCGATCTATGGGCAAGATTCAGGTAAAAAGCGAAAATCTCTGTTAAAAGGTGTCACGCGTGAGATTAAAGATTAACTAGGTGAAAGCTTGATTAAGAGAATTCTACGTGAGGAGTGTAGCGATGGATAAAGATGCTTCTAGTGGTTGTCGGATATCCAAAGAAAGGCAAAGAATAAAAAATTCTTTACATGTGTGAGGAGAAACGTGTGGAAAATTTCGTAAAAAGAAGGTCGGATACACCTACACCTCTACACCAATACTCATGCCTCCGTACGCCTGCCCTAGCCCCTCGCAGGCAAAGTGGGGCACCTGTCAGCGAACAGGAAATAAGCAGAATGCAATAATAAGGTTTAGGCAACCTTGCTCATAGTCTAGGGCTTTCCCCATACACAAAGGTCTAAAGACCCAAAGGGCCATACCCTTAAGGCTAAACCAATGCTATTTAAGTCTAAAACTCTTAGTGTTTTAGTCGATAATGGATAATGTTTTATTCATTCACATGAAAAAACATCTAGGAGAACAATAGGTCTTGGGATCAAACATGGTCCATGCATTTTTTGAATTAAAACAAAACATTGTTTTCTAACAATCCCTGCATGAATAATAAAACTATTAATCGATAAAACACAATAAAACATAAAACTATGCAAAAAATAGAGCTAAATTTAAGGATTGGGTATATAACAACTTTAGTGAGAGGTTACTTGAACTGTTGATACAGTGGCGATATCGCTTGAACCGCATAACAATAGACCACAGATCTATGCCTTCACATGTATGCCTGAGTAAAGCAGTGCCAACTCTTTGGTTGTCACTATTTGCAAGTGGGCTGAAATCGGATTCAATGAATGTCTCTTGCAGAATCTCATCAAATTCATAGGAGCATTCAACATCGGGTGGTCCATAAAAAGTATCACCACTTGCACCAAAGCTTTAGTAAACCATGGAACCATTAAGATCTCACAAAGATCATCCTAATGGCAAATATCGGTGCATATCAATGATTACAGGAAGGCAAAGATAGTCATTTTAAATATCACCATAAATTAGTTGTCTCATAGAACCTTGATCTTGAAGTCCATCAGGATGATATCTTTCTATTGATTTATTCTAAACTTGTTCCATCCCCACAATGTAGTTTAACTTCCTCTAGGTGACAACTTTATCAGGATCTATGCAAGATTATCTTTGAATTTTCAGAGATCTATCGAGATAATACAGTAGAAGTAGTTGTTTCAAAGTCTTGTGTCTTCTAGTATATATGTAGACTTCCGTATCTGCATTGTTGCTATAGTAAACAAGACAGCTTTCTTTATCAAGATGGATGACGATTGAGGAATACGGGCTTGAGCGAGTGGAGAATTCCTCGAAACATATCCATTCAGCTTCCTCTCCAGCTTTTCCAGAGCTATAAACTCAGACTCATAGTGGTTTAGCCTTATACATTTACATTTGGTAAGACTTCATGACAGACATCTCAGCAAGAAGAAGATAACACTTTCAGTAGATTTTGCGCTCATACGATCGAAGTATCAGTTATGCAAATAACCTTCGATTACAGCAGGATACTTGCAAAACTTAAGCAATAGTTTGGGGTCCCTCTCAGGTAGCAGCAAATATCTGGAAGGCATTCAGAGTGAAGATCACCTTGCAGGTTGCTGAAAGTATTACTTAATGTTATCACAGTACTGTAATATGTGAATCTTATGATTCATAAATACATAAAGACTACCAACAATAGAAATACTCAAGTTAGTCAATACCTTTTACCAGCAATTTCTTTTTCAGCAATTTTACAAGTGGGATAAAGGTAGATGCAGGTTTGTATTGCAACAATTAAATCTCTTTAGTGGTTTAATGAGTCTAACTGAACTGTACTCGATCAGACATCTTCACAATTTTCTGCTCCTAGATTACACCGTTTAAAGATTTAAATCCTTCGACAAAATTATCTATAAACAATAACATAATGCATTAATCAATATGTCCATCGAGATTGCCACTCAATACCATGGTATATCATCAACATAGCTTATCTTTCAACATGAAATCATCGTTAATATGTGCATTTATAATTCATTAACCTTGAAGCCATTGACTATGCCTGCTGAATAATAATTTTTCATACCCACTATTTGGGCCTTGTTTTAAACCGTAAGTTATTTTTCACCTCTTTTCATTTTCATAACCTTTTACTAAAAACATGATGGTCCCATATAAATTTCTTGTTAAATTCCTGCATCGAAGAAAGAAGTTTTAACATACTTGATGTATATAGATATAAATTTAAGCCAATAGCAATCAACATTCCTAATGTGGTGATTCCTAGAATGGTGAATAGAGTATCAAAAATCTGTTCCTTCCTGTTGTCTCACTGCTTTAGCTACCAACTAGCTTTATATTTATCTACTATAGTTCCATCTGTTCGATTTCTTTTGAACTTCCATTTGCAACCTATGGATTTAGCATTGGAAGCCAAGTCTACAAGCTCCCAAGATTTACGTTTGCTGAATGGACTCACATTCATTTAATGAAGCTTCTTCCCAGAAAGGAGCTTCTGGAGAAGTCATAACAGCTTCCTTGTAGGTTTTGGGGTTGGACTACTAGTAAGAATTAAAATCTGCTGGCTGGCAACTTGTTTCGATTTCTAACTGCTCTTTTCTTATCTTCTTGGTTACAGTCTCATACTTTCTTAAGGATTGAGGTTTGACTGGTCGATGGAACATCCAGAGGTCATCCTTGGACCCTTTTCAAGGTCCAGACCTTAAGGAAACCTCTGTCATTCTCACGAAACAGCTCAGACCTAAAAGCATGGTGTTAAACACAATGTTGTATAGTCGGAGAGCGGTAACCATGAACACCTTGTATGCAATTGTGCAAATTACCTAAGAAAACACAATCATTATTTGGGTCTGTTTTAGTTTCTTGGAAAGGAATATTACACCTTGGCCAAGCACCCCCACACTTTAAAAGAGTGATACTTAAAGGAGTTGTTTTTGCATTCACTGAATTCATAGGGTTTTGCTCAGTTTTCGTGGGAACTGAGGTTCAAAATGTAAGCGAGGAGGGATAGCTTAGGTTCGAAGGTAACCCTAGGGAACTAGTCAGCATAACACATTCACCATATATCTATGAGTATTATTTTATTTCAAGCTGCACCATTAGTTCGGGTGAATATGGTTCGTCAGTTTCATGAATGATTCATTATTTTAGAAAACTCTCTGTGAATCACATACCTCACTTTGATCGGATATCAGAGTTTGTCTTAGCTTCTGCTGGACTTAATTGAGTTTATAAGGCATAGAAAACGCAAAGATATCTTTGTAAGAAGATGGAGCACGACGGTCATCGATGAGTAATCATCTGTAGTGATACCATTTCTACCACCTCTTAATGGTGTTGAATTTTAAATCCTAAATCAAAGTGTATTAATTCCAGACATACGTTCAACACTTTTATTAAATGGTTTATTTGATTTAACCACAGTTTCACGTCTTTGTTTTTATCAAAGTTTATTTTCGGTATGCAACCTAAATTAGAAAGTCTTTAGTTTGATGTATCTTGATAACATTGCCAAACATGTAGTCACAAACATAAAGCGAGAAGAAGATGCGACTAACATTTATAATTTCAAATGAATACTAAAGCAATCATGTTATAGGTAACATAATAACCTTTTCCTACAATTCACCATGCTTAGAAATCACAACGATTATTACTGGACTAAACTAACAATAATTTTTAAAACTTTATAAACGGGATGGTTTAGAACAAAGTTGCATATGAAGGCGGTGCGTCATTCCGATACGAGTTTTCCTGAAGTTAG
>JAJJWX010003890.1:0-14374 GCA_023529315.1 Papaver bracteatum
CATATTGGGGAGTCAGAAGGTTGGGTCTCATTTTGTTACAATTAGATGGACAGAAGGGATATTACTACGAGTGTTTGGGTGCTCAATGAATTAACTGGCAAGTATCGTACAAGGGTATTTCAAGAGGTGATATCTTCTCGTAAATGCCTTCTCCGATAGGTGAAGTTGCAAAAATCTATGTTTTTGGTTTAAGTCCCAGAGACCCGGAATGTTGTTTTGTTTGGCTGCAAGCACTGGGTTGGGGGGTTTAATCTCCAAACCAGAATTTTTGAGGACCTCTGCTTTAATATTAAACATGTATATCATGAAGGTGTGATGTTTTTGCGGTTTGTGCTAAAGCCAATGCCAACAGTGCTTCCACCACCCTCTTGGATGAACGAGAAATGAATGAGAAACTATAAGGTTTATTGCTGTGGAATTCATTTTATTTGAGATTGAGAGAGCACTCAAGATCAGGTGGTGGTGGCCGAAAATTCGGCAACCGGAGTTCTTGCTGTTTATAAAACTAGATGTGGTGTTCCGATGGTGAAATCAGTTAAGATTATATGTGGCTACCTTTACACATAGCTTGGAGATCAAATAGAGATGCGGATCTTTGCAATCAGCATAATGATATCTCCTCTCAGCTAAGGTTTTTTAACTCCTTGGTTTGTTCTGGGAAGTTATTTTTGGGAAGATCTCGAAAATAATGGTGATTGGTAGTTATTGACATAAGTTGTTTCTTGTCCTAATATCTCCAACAGAGAAAGAAATTTACCCCAAGACAACATTTTGATCTGTCTTGCAGCATTTTGTTGGTTGCAATTGGTGTCCATTTGATCAAATCTTACTCGTGTCCCTTTATATATGACATTTTCTACTTATAAGTCACAAGTCATATTACATACAATTAGCTAAGGTCAGAGCATGAACCGCCCATTCATCATAATGAACTAGATAACGCAGTACTTTGTAATTTGATGTTAGACGTCAAGCCTATCCTGTGAACATACCTACCAATTTGAATTAAACCTTTGTGTTGCTCTAAATCCTTCATACTAGGCCAGCAAAGGAACTACAACTGTTTCCATTTGAGTACATATCGTGTCAATAAAGATTCTCACCCTGATCCAATATTGCGTTGTCTCTCATATTCCGCTTTGTGCTCTATAAAGGTATGTGTGTCCTCAAGACAAAATTAAAATATATCCGTCGTATTTGTACTTTCAAATGATGAAAGTAGTGATCAACTACTAGGGTTTGGCTTGTCGTAACCCTAATTTGAAAAATATACCCCTGTAATTATTTTAGAGACACATTAAAGGTTTCATTAAATGTGTCTAGTAAATGCTTGTTGCTTTAAATGGTGTGACGTCACTGTCTGCTAGGGTTTAGTGTTTTACTATTTGAACCCTAAACTAAAAACCACCATCAACAATAGGAAACTAAACTTCTGAGTTATGTTTGAGCTACTTAGTGAAAACTTAGAATTCGGGTAGTTGTGTTTTCTTATGAACTGCTGCGCTTTATGGCATGTAGATTTGGGCTACATAGCGAGAACCAAATATTTGGGTAGCTGTATTTTCTTGAGTCTTGTTATTTTTCGTGAATTTTTTCAGTCAGTTGTGGATGAGTTAAGTCATTTTCGTGAGGTGACATAAACTGGTGTAAATTATATTTCTATTTTATAGCAGGAATGGGAAAAGCCTAGACTTGCAAGAAGACTTGATATATTTCCAAAGTTCAGCTCTATAAAATCACCGTTGCCACCACCATTGCCAACAGATCCTCCATAAGAAAAATAAAAGGATGATGAAGAAGGTGAATCTTTCTTAATATCTCATCAAGTTTCGATTTTTGATTACTGTCCTTAGTGTGCTAGTTTTCAGTTGGATTTATAAATTTGTATTATTATACCCAATATAAGTTATACGGTACAGGGGTCTATTGGAGCTTTGTAGTTTGGATCATTGACATGGTTTTAATTGTAACAAGACACTTTTATAAGTTTCCCTCTCATCATAATAACTGTTTTCCACTGTGGAGTCGTAAGATTAGTGATGCTATTAAGCACACGATTTCTGCATGTAATCTATATCCCATCAACAGATTTAATCTAATTCAGTGTTGGGTGCTTCTGTGTTCTTGACGGCACAGTTTCTTAGACCATATTTTTACTAGTTAAGTACAATTATTGCGATGGTGATATTGGAATTAGATAAGGAGGTGGTCAGAGCCATCCATTGTCATGCAGTTACTTGTTGTGATATTATTCAAATAATGCCATGGTACTGTTTATAAGTTCATTTTGGTTAACTGATGTTGAAACTTTATTTTTGATGCAAAGCATCTATTCTGGAAATTTGGGATTTTTTGATCATCGTGGAAGCTTATCATTTTGCTGGTTTGCACTTGTCATTAAGAAACCTTCAACTTATTAAGACTTGCAGCACTTACCTTTCAGAAAAATCTTGAACATATTAGGACTTGTATTGGTGTTAATACAACATTCAAATGGTTTTGTATATATAAATAGAATGGATGTTCAATTTGAATGATATTTTCAATTTATAAATTCAGGTTTTATTTTTGTGTAATTTGAATTCTAAATCAGAATTATTTCAGCCCAGTCAGAATGGTTGCAATCAGTAAGCCTGATTTTTTTTATTAAAATAAATTAAATCTACGACGTAATACAGGTGTCGCTCTTAGCGACAAACTAAAACTATCGTAATTCAGCTGCAAAAGCAGAGTGTCGTTCCCGAAAAAGACACTTAATCTATGGCTCTTTCAACTGCAACTCCAAAGTGTCGTTTAACTCGTTAAAATGACACTATGTAACTATCTTAAAACGGTTGTTTTCCACAAGTGTCTTCTTCTTCTTCTTCTTATTCCTCTTCCTCTTCCATAATTTCATCTTCTCTACCCCTTAAGCTTATCCCCGTTACAATCATCATCATCATCATCATTACCTCCTCCAACAGGTGACATGTCTTGATTACCATAATCATCATTGTTTCCTCCTCCAGCAGCCAGAGTTCTTTCAACAACATCATCATCATCACCTCTTCTACCAGATAGAATTGATTGGTCTTCATCTGAAGTCTCATCTGAATCATTTGGTTCCGGTGGTGGTTGAGAAACATTCCTTACACGTATTTTGAGCGTTCCCAACTCAATGAATTCCCCTCGATGTGTTGCAGTCAGGAGGTTTTCACTAACACGAGGAGGTCTTGAAGGAGGAGTAAGAGCTTTCATAGATTTCTTCTTTGCCTTTTGCAACCTGAACAAGAACGATTAAGATTTTTTTTAAAGGTCGGCAGGGTCGACATATAAAACCAATCCGGCGGATCAATGGTCGGAAGGGTCGATATCTAAATTACATGCCGGCTAAACAGAAGTAGGCAGGGTATGATTCACATAACCTGCTGTCTTATAACAAATATGAACATAGTAGATACAAGGATGTTTCACCAAACCAGTCGCTAAGATCCATTACCCATACATTTCCGTCTAACAAACAGCCGGCATGGTTTTATCCAAATACCATTCCAGTTTTAAAATTCAAGGCATCATGAGACACAAAAAACTTGAAATACAGCCGACAAGGTAAATATTTATAACCAACTCGGCTAACAAAAACAACTGCCGCCGGTAGGGTCTGAGGTTGAATAACTTGCCAACCCTGCAAGTACCAGTTACATGTATTCAATAGCCAGCACGATCTTCAACCTAAGAGCCCGTGGGCCAAACCCTAACTATGAAAAGCCGACGACAATAACTCGAAATCAAAGAATTGATTTTTCTGACCTAATTTGACATGCAAACATGAAATTGAATTACTGGAGTGAGTTTAAGTAGGCCCTTACTTTCTTAATCGCACCATTTCTTCGTTTTGAGCGGGTTCAATTTTTTCTTGTTAAACCGTTTTTTTCTTCACTTTTTGTTGAACTAGTTTTGCAATTCCGAGGTTGTATTGATTGGATTTTCTATTAGAGTCTTTCATACGAGTTTCCCTAGGTCTTGACAGATCCATTGATGAATATTAATCGAAGTTTTCGAATCGGCGATGTTAACGAATTAATCGACGAGTTTCGGTGGTGGGGGATGAAGGATCCGGTAACATGTTTGAGGAGGAGGAGAAGAAGAAGAGAAGAAGATGAAATAAACAGAATGAAAACTGATTTAGGGTAATTATAATTATAATGGGAAAGGGTAGTTTTGTAACTTACCCATTAGGACTCCCCTTAAAACCCTTAAAAAGAGTCCCTTTATAATTGGGTATAGCCCAATCAAGCTAGGTCCTAGCCTTGAATGACAGATAACAACATTACTGGCATTACATATGACATTTTATGATTATAACGAAAGTCTGCTGTCCAGACAAGTCACGAGTCATATTGCATACAACTAGCTAGGGTAAGGATATAAACCTCCAACTCATCATAATCAACCAGATGAGGCAGTACTTTGTAATTAGATGTGAGACGTCAAGCCTATCCTGCATAGTGAACATACCTACCCATTTGAATTAAACCTTTGTGTTGCTCTAAATCTTTCACGCTAGGCCAGCAACGGAACCGCAATTGTTGCCATTTGAGTACTTATCGTGTCAAAACAACCTCTCACCCTGATCCAACATTGCGTTGTCTCTCATATTCCGCTTTCTGCTCTAAAAATGTGTGTGTGGCCTCAAGACACAATTAAAATACATCCATCGTATTTAAAAGTAGTGACCAACTACTAGGCAGTCCACCTCTCACCAGGAGTTTCTAGCTCTTTATTTTCGATTTTTTCCTTGTTCTCTGGCTTAATTTTCCGAATTTAAGGTCTCTAAAGTCATTTAGCCACTGTACCTCGGGGTGCACCATCTGGATTATCTGGAGGGTTATTTTAGTAAATTGCACATTTTTTTCTTAGTATATAACGAACAAAACCCTAGAGTTTCCGTAGAAAATTTTCACTTAGATTGAGAGCGGCCGGATAGAGCGTTGTGAGTCTGTGAGGCGGTGGCGACGGAAAAACTGGTAACAGGAGCTCTTGCTGTTTATAAAACCAGATGTGGTGTTCAGATGAAAGTAGTTTAGGTTATATGTGGGTACTTTTACACTCAACTTGGATATCAAATAGAGATACAATTTTTTTTGTAATCAGCAAAATGATTTTTCCTCTCAATACTAAGTTGTTTATTCCCACCATCCATGATATTTTGTTAATCTCTCTGGTAAGATCTGTAAAATGATGGTGAATGATATTTTCTTTGTCTTAGTCCACAGTATTGGGTTCACATTCATGTTTTGGTTTTTTTATGCAGGGGTCCTTCAGGTTCACACACGAGATCTGGCTGTTTCTTGAGCTCAGAAATATGAAATTACTTGTTTGAAGTTGGTGTAGTAGATGATACAACTGTCGGAATGGTAGATCTGCAGAATTTTTCTGAGATCTGATTATCAATGAGATGTTATAAGTTTATGTAATTGACCTAATAGGTGGCTTAGTTGGAATTTCTTTTGTAAAATATCCATTCAATGCTTACATTTCAGTTTTTAGAGAGAAAATATTTCTTTGAGTATGATTTGTTCATCTGTAAATGTTAGTATATTTGAATGTGATGATGATATAAAGGAAATTTGCATTTGTGTTGTTGAATCAGTGCATGCAATCGTGGTTTTGATAGTATTCTTTAACGATGAACTTCATGATTCTTGTTCTTGACTGATCCAGCCTCCATGACAGGAAAAAAGATTTTGATTCTGATCTGGTCATTCAATTACTTGCTTCCCTTTGGTAGTGCTACACCCCACTCTAGAGAACTGCAGAAGTTGAAGACCATACATATTGTTCAATATACATAATTGCTACAATCTTCATCAACTTTCTTTTTATTCGTCATCTATAATGTATACTTCAATCAACGATTATCAATTTTGCGAATCGCCGATTAATCGAAGACGATGAATTTTCAAACTTTAATGGAGGTGGTGCTTACGGTTACAATGGAAGTGGAGAAGATGAAACCAAAAAAAAAACTGATTTTGATTCTTCACATAATTAGGTTTATAGGATGGAGGACAATTCAGTCTTTTCAATCAAAAAAACAAGGGTAAATTAGACCATTTGAGTTGAAAAGGGTAAACTAGTCAATCTACACCCCTATAGGACACCCCCTAACCAATATGAGGGACATTGGTATCACACATGCCGCCCCTCTACCAAAACATGCCGCCCCTTTACCAAGATTTTTTTCCAATCTCTTGAAACGTCAAGGGTTCGACTCTGGCTAATTACCATTGAGGACATACGTGTATATCATGAGTGGCGGTATTAGAGTAAATTATTTATATATATATATGATCAAAATTTAAGATTGTATCATGGCTAACTGCAATGATATTTCTTAGTTGGTATGGTGGCGCCTTTTTTTTTTTTTTTTTTTTTTTATGAATATGATCTGGTTATCTTGCAGTATGAGAATATATAGAATCCAAACTTCAAAGGAAATTTGTCACGTTTCGTGCTCCTTATCCACGGACTGATTGTTTGGTGTGTAGAATGGACCTGCAGGTCTCTTCACCAGAGAATGTTTGGTCATTACCAAAGAGGTTTCAACAATTTAGATGTAGCTTTTGAAGTTGTTGTGCAGTGAAATTTGAGTTTTTCATACCATTTTAAGGGGTCTGGTTGGTTAATGTAGTGGAGACATATTGCTGTTGTAATCTCAGTTCTTATTTCAAAAACCCGACAGTGTACCTCCTCCTATGCTGTAATTGATTGTAAGATGACGTCCGCTATCCTGACCAGTTAACAAAATGTTTTATGTACTCATTAGGCAGGGGAAAGTTCACAAATCTTATTACATAGAAGAGATTAAACTTCCAGTGCTCTATATCTAACAAAGATGGAAATGCGTAGTTTATTCTGCTTAGTGTGCTCTATATCTATACTGGTACATATGGCATGTCGAGATGAAACTAAAATACCGTATAAGTGAACTTGTCGCTATAAGTCCGTAATATTTATAAACTTTGAAATGATGAAACTCATGAAAATAGTGATCAACTAGGCTAATTCGGAACCTCTGATTCTCGGTGCAGTTCACCCGAAGTTTCTAGCTCTTCGTTGTCTAATTTTCCTTGTTCTCCGGCTTCCTTTTACTTTAGAACTGAATTCAAGGCATTTAAAGTCGTTCAGCCACTGAATTCAATGGCACTGTACACAACATCATATGCTGTAGGAAATTACCGGGTCGGGCCTGCATACCGGGCTGCTAATTAACTCGAGGGCATTTGAGTAAATTACAAAACATTTTTTGAGTATAAATTAATTAAACCCTAGAGTTTCAATAGATATTTTCGCTGCCAGAGACTAGTGGTGTATGTATGTGAGGCGGCGGAAAACCTGCAACCAGAGTTCTTGCGGTTTATAAACCCAGATGTGGTGTTCTAATGATGAATTTAGATTATATATGGGTACCTTTCCACATAGCTTGTAGATCAATAGAGATGCAGAATTGCAGATCTATGTAATCAACATAATGATATCTCCTCTCAAATAAGTTTTTTAGATCCCTACACCTTCTTCTGTGGGATGATATCTTTTGTAAGCCATCTAAAACAATGGTAATTGGTACTTGTTGTTGTCTTAGCCGACAATATTGATTCACATTCGTGTTTTGATTTTTCTACGCAGGTCACTCATGACATCTGATATCAGTTGTTTTAAGTTGGTGATACGATGATACAAGGAATGGTAGATCTGCAGAAATGATTTTTTTTAAGGTCTGGGAATCAGTGAATTTGAGATCTCAAAGTATCCCATTGGTCCAATTGGTGGTTTAGTTGGAATTTATTATAAAAGATGAGTGCAGAGCTTACATATCAGGTTTTTGGAATTGTTACTATTACCGATTTGTTTCTTCTGTAATTGATGTTAGTATAAAAAGAAAACATGTTTACATTGGAGAGGATAGTATTAAATGTTCATCTTTTATGAATATCTGGTTATCTTGTACCTGATGAACCCTAGTAAACGCACCAAATTGATAAATCAACCTGAAATCGAAAAATGGTTAAAATCCAGTAAAGAGAATCTACCAGATCAAAAAATAAAGTTATAAGAAAAGAAAATAAGAGAACTTGAATTCAAACCCTAACTTTACCTGATGTCGTTTGAAAAATGAAACCCTGGAATAAATAAAGAGATGTGAAGCCTTATCGAGTTTCCATTAGGTTTCTATTAGGTTTTCAAGTAAAAAAATTCATGGTGAACTCTGGTTCGTGGTGGTGGTGTTCTTCTGCGGATAAGGTTTGGGAGAAGTGAAGTGAGAGAAAGATATCGAGATATATATAGGCTCGATAATACAGAAGTTCAATCTTGACCGCGCAAAATGAAACGACCAGATCTGAAGCGGATGTCGAGGGTCGTCGAACCGATGGCTCCTTGATGGAAAAATAGTAAATAACTTTTCTAGTTCAGAGACGGCTGATTAGCCTCTCGGAATTTTTCCGTATTTTTACCAAATCAGAGGCCGCTATCTTTGGTCAACGGTCTAACTACGGTCAATGAGGGTCTCTGATGTGGATTGCTACATACCCATTTTCCACTAGTGCTTCACATTGATTTAAGAAGTTGGGGTTGGAGAAGAATTTTAGGAATAATAAATTTCTATCCTATATGGACTTAGACATTTATCTTCACATACATTCCATTGGAGAAGCTCTAAGAACCGTGAGATACTACAATTTCCGCCTTTAAAATAAAAATCTCTAACATATATGATGAATTCATGCCCCAATTAAAGCAAGATGCATAATGACACATTCAAAGATCCCATATGATATGAAAAAAATCATCGGAGAACTCAATTATTGTTGATTTTGATTTCGATCTACTTTACCACTAAAATAAAGACACACACAGACCCTACAATAATTAAAACTCCAAACACTCTCGATACACTACCCTTCAACATAATTTTTATTCTATTATTTTGTTGTTTGGGAGTGTGTTAGTGAATATATTGTGGGCTGAACTATCACAAATTCTAGTGAAAATATCCTTCAGCTTTCCCATTTTCTCCTAGGTTTTCTTTTTATCTGGTCTGGAAAGGATCATGTTTCATGCAGGAAGTCTTTAATAATTTGGATGGGGTTTACCAATGAGCAAAGTTTTATCACAAGACCACATTTTGTGATGTTTCGCAGTTTTTTTTTCTAATGCAATTGTCGTCTCCATTTGATCAAAGCGCGAGCAGAAGGTTATGGCTAATCTGAAGCGGTTGGTGCAACGCCAGCCGGATCAGGATGAGTGAGCACATGGTTATTATTGTGTTATGTATTGCATCTTTCAAGCATATCTGGTTATTCTATTGTTGTTTGGGAGTTTGTTACTGAATATATTGTGGGTTGAACTATCAAAAATTCTAGTGAAAATGTCCTTCAGCATTCCCATTTTCTCCTAGTTTTATTCATATCCGGTCCGGAGAGTATCCTGTTTCACGAAGGAAGTCGTTAATAAGTTAAATGGAGTCTACGATTGAGAAAATTTGTATCCCATGACCACACACTTGTACAAAAATGGGCTTTGGTGACAGTCAAAAACTGTCACCATAATACTTATGCGACAGTTTTAAAAAAATATTGCACTGTCACCAAAGCCTCTGTTACAAAAGGTCTTATAAGAAACTGTCGTGGAATCATGACTCTAAGATATCAGTTTTCTCATAAACCTGTCATTTTTGGAAACTTATGGTAACACTTTCTGAATAGAACTGTCATCGAAAATTTAATTTCTTACACAAGTGTAACAGTTTCTTCATTAACCTGTCATCATTGACAAGTTACAGTAACATTTTCTAAACAAAACTGTTATCGGAAACTTAATTAATCTGTACTAAGGTAGCAATTTTCTCCTAAAAACTGTCATAATATGTAACATTGTCAACTTAAACTATCATCTTACACCTTCGTTTGCAGTGAGTTCATGTTACAGATTTGATGATATGAACAGGAAGATAATTAATATCAAAATAACAACAATTATAGGAAAAAACTTAAGTGTTTAAATTGATTTAATAAATACAGCATGAAACTACAAATTCTGAGCCAAAGTTATATTACAACTTAATGCACAACATAAAAAATTCAATAGATAATATTTCATATAAAAGTATTCCTTAGTACTGAAATCGGAAACCATATCCATTATTTGTAAGGCTGATCCGACTGTGTTCATGTCTCATTTCCCAGTTTTCACATTACCCAGTTTATCCAAGCTACTTCCATTATTTTTCCTTCATCGTACTTGGACCTCCTCTACAAAAAGAATACGACATAATTACGATTAATTATTTTTCTAAGCATACAACAGTCTTTTATTAGATGATAATAAGAATAATAAAAAAGTTTTTTGTGCCCCGATAAGTATGACCCTGTAGCCTCTCTGATTGTGAGTATATTATCTTCAACGGGTATTGGGACTAATGCTTCGGGATCTTTAGCATACAGAACCTGAACACGGATATTATCTTTCACCAAACGGAACATTATATACCAATGGCTCGCTGGTGTTCCCAACATTTTCAGTTAAGCAATTAGCTTGTACAAAATAATAACCAAAAGGTACATAAAATAATACAACTCAAACAAACGTGGATATGTCAACACTAACATGCCATTTCCAGATCTTTGAGCATGGTATTTGCATCCAATTTAGAATAATGATCATGAGATTTCATCAATAGATTCATTAAGCCAGTCAATACAACTAATAATCCAAGCAAGGATACTTGGTTACCTTCTTATGGTAAGACTTCAACAACATATCATTCCCGGATCTCTTCCTCCTAAGGACATTTGATTTTAGCAACTAAGTAGACGTAGTCTGAAAACAAGAATTCTTATGTTTAAAAAAGATGAAATAAATCACTAATGAGATGATTGAAAAATAATTAATAACCAAAAAAACCTTAAATGTATATGCACAGTTCAGTTCACGTATGGGAAAAAATATATTACAAGACGTGTCTTTCAAACTTCAGAACTCCCTTGTAGTAGAGCGCTAACAAATTTCTGGAAAAGAACTTAAGTTTTCTCATAACAAGGTTTGAAATTTGAGAAACAAAAAAGTCTCCAAAAAATAGAAAACAATTACATAGTAACATTACCTTTTTATTTGTCTGCGATGGATTGGGGCGAGATGCAGCAGAGAACTAAAATTTGAAAAGAAAATCAGTACAAAATATAAAAGGCTCAAGATAATATCTTATGTCTTATTTATTCAAGGTATATCCAGATTGCAGCTTACACATTTTGAAAACTGAATTTCTATATTACTTGATGAATTTGTCGAGATTCCAGAACCACTTTTTTTAAAGCATCATTTGCTAGTTTCAATATTACTGTTTTCCTCTGGGATTGCCTCATGTTATTCCTCGTGGTACTTCATTTGTATAAACAACAATCTCGCTTCTGTAGTACGTAACATATGTTTCAGTTCGTACTAGATCTAGTACACTCAATACCAAATTTAAAGTGAGATCCAAAGAAATTAAAAGAATATATTTTCTCAATTTGTACCTGATTATGTCTTGTTTGTTGTCCGAAAATCATTTGCTGCTTAAGAAGCCGGTTTTTGGATTCCTGAAAATTAGAGTCTGCATGAGCAGAATTCACTTTTATTAACTGTGCAGTCAACCAGGAATTCTATGACCAACAGCGTAAACGAATGTCCTGTTGGGAGTTAGTCTGAATATGACCTTAGCTTTCAATCAACCAGGAAGGAAATCCTTCCATAAATAGCCTTCCATCTAGTCCATCTGGAATTCTTAATATCACCAATGGGAACTTTAGAAAGCAATTTTCATATAAAACCTAAGTTGATCTAGTAGTAAAAATAGATAGATTGCACATTCTTTTATAGTACAAGCATGGTGCAGCTAAACAACGAATCTATATAGAACAAGTAAACAAGTTAGAACTTGAGTTGGTTAAGTAAACATAGATTAATTGCACATTCTTTTATAGTACAAGCATGGTGCAAATAAATAACGAATCTATACAGAACAAGTGAACAAGTTAGAACTTGAATTGGTTATACCTGAGTAGGGAAACAGGACTTTATGTGACATTTTTTGACCTCCCAAGCAACTGGATTCACGTTTATGCCTCCAAAACTGAATCCTGAAGCAAAGAGAGTATTTAATAAGATAATTGATTTAACTGAACTATTGAAATGAAAGCTCTTCACAACTATTGAAATGAAAGCTCTTTTATAGTACCCAAAAGGGTGAACTAGTGCTCTTTTCAGCAAAAATAACCTCTATTGAGAAAGAGAGAATCAAAATAAATATCACAGGACTTTACTTGAAATTCAACTATAAACACTAATTTAACAAATACCCATACCAGCTAGGTTGGCAGAGATGAAACCATCGTACTTTCCAAAATCCAAGAACATGGAAAATGATCACCAAAGTCTTTCCTTCTTTGTGGTTGCGCGGACCCATAACTAATCTCTTTTTCCTCATCAATTTCCTTGAATACAAGAATACAACTATAAAAGAAGTCACAATACAGACTAGCTACAACTAATACAGTACTCCAGAAACATAAAACCACTAATTTTTTTACCAACAAACTCTAGTTCGAATTTCATTTATCATTAACCAAATCAAACACTATACAAATTTGAACCACGATTGAGCTCAACGACATCCCATGTTCCGATGTGCGTACTTTCTTTCTGTATCTAATTACTAACTCTTAACTCAATTCAAGAATTTCCACACAAAAATTTACCTTCAATGAAGCCATGAGCATCATACTAGTTTCTTGAAGTAAGAGCCCATTCTTATTACGTCCATAAATTTAGACATAAACAAGGTGTAAAGACTGGTAACTCCCTTTACCAAATAACATTTCTAAATTAAGATAAATCTAGACATAAACAAGGTGTACGACTGATAACTCCCTGTACTGAATAACATTTTTAAATTAAGAAATTGAAGAATTTATACATGTTTAAATTTGATCTTATTATTTACAGTAGCACAATCAATACCTCTGCATTTAAAGAAAATGAGATGGGTCAAATTGTACGTTATTTCTAAGAGGTAATAAATCGAACAGTTAGGGAGCAAAGTATAAAAAATTTAACCTGGCAAATGAGACACAGAGGTTGAACTGACCAGACTCGAAACGGTGACCAGTACTAATAATTGTTTAGCAACGGATGTAAATTTTGATGAATTCATAGATGATGATGATTCCGGAAGAATAAGAAAAACTGGATCAGTGATTCCTCCTCCACCACCACCACCATCGGCGATGACATTTAGTTGTCTAAAACTTAAAAAATTACCTTAAGGAATCAATTACAAAGGTCCCATGCCCGGTGATTGACAATCTTGAAATCCGACAAAATCAATCAAAAGCAAAACTAAACAATAATAGGGATTACCTGAATAAATAATAATTAAAAAAAAAAATGTAAACTACGGGTTTCACAAAAAAAAAAAAGGAAAGTGATACCTTGTAAGAAATCACATATTTTAGAATCTTCAAGACCACCATCAAGAATCAAATCAAGTAACTGAGGATCATAAATTGATGGAGATAGATAGAGAGTTTTAAATCTCGATTTCTGTACACAAGAACTTAATTGAAAAATTTCAGAGCAAGCCAGATAAATGAGATCCCAGAATTTTCCAATAGAAAAAACTATGTAAAGAGAGGTATGAGATCTGCTTATTCATGGATTAGAAATTGCTGAAAGAGATTAGGTTTATCATTTACGGAAATAGAGAGACATGGGTGATGGAATTGAGAAATTATGTTTAAGCTTCTTTTGGGGTTTCCAATAAAAATGAAAGGCGGAGGATGTGGGAGACCCACTAATATAAGTTAGAAAACAGACCCACCACAGTATATAATGGCTAATTAGGGACTCAAACCGACGGGACTCAAACCGACAACATCGTGTTTGACAATGCTTTATGGTAAAACATCTATACATATAAGCAGCTGTTTTGGATCAGAACTGTCACTATAAATGGAAGTGGCAGTGACTAAAAAAACTGTTATCTATAAACTTAAACTTCGGTAACATTTTTCGTATTGAACAGTTATAGTAGCTTAAGAATAATAACAGTTTATAACTGTTATCATACATTATTTTACAGTGACATTTTTCTAAAACTGCCATTGTATAATTATTCAAGAATAGTTTAATAACTGTCACGATAGTTCAAGACTATTGGTATGAGTTTTGGTTAGAAACTGTTACCTATATCTTGGAGGTATATCTTTTATGAGTTAAATCGTGAACTGTCATTGTTTTGGAATTTGAACTGTCATCAAAGCCCATATTTGTACTAGTGTATCTAGCAGGTTTTTTT